>SNQJ01S0243427.1:1456-13332 GCA_010110895.2 Picea sitchensis
TTTGCTTTTTCTTCTTCTTTTTCTTTTTATTCAAGGGCTAACTAGAGGACATTGCCTTGGCGTGGTGACCAGAGATGACAGTGTTACCCACAAGTACTTTCATAGCGATGATAAGGCTGGCTTGTGATGAGACCCCCTTTCCCTTGGCCATGCAACCAAGGTCACTGCCCTGGCGTGGTAACCAGATGGTGGCAATGTCATGCTATTAGGTACCCATGAACATAATAGGCTGGCTTGTGATGAGACCCCCTATCCTCTTGATTAGGTCTTGTTTGTTATTTTTTCAGGTCCCTCTTGTTTCTTGCTGAGAGGCTTTTTATTGCCTTCTCAAGGATCCCTGGGCGAAGCATCTCGAGGTTTCATCTTTAGGCTTTTATCTTTTACCAGCGACTTTTACCTTTTGGGCCTTTAGCCCCTTCTTCCCACGAGATAGGGTGCAACGCCACAAACAGATCATCCTAATGCCCGGACAAGGGGAATGGGACAGATGAGCGAGAGACAAGATGGAAGAGTGGTGGTATGATGGGAGCGGACGATGGCTCTTCAGAAATTCCCCAGTGACAAACCAAAACCTATGGGTACAGGCTTGCTAGGGCACCCAGTGAATCTCCCCAAGCATGGTCAAGTGGGCCAATGTAAGATCCAAGCAGTCGTCAAAAATAAAAGGAATTAGATGCATACATTTAAAGGTTATAATGATCAAAGGTGACACATACCATGATACCTGGACCAATTACGTTATGGAGCAATAGCCTTCTCCGATACAAGACCAAGCCGATGGTGATGGATGTTGCTGCTAACAAGACGAATCTGACGAAAGAAGAAAAGGATTGGCCCTCCAGGGCCATGCTCAGGTCAATCCTTCTCTCAGTACTCCATGTCTAGGACCTGTGGGCCTCTAGACATGATCTCCTAGTTATCCCTAGAAATCGGGGATAATAGGGTGTTTCCAGGTGAAGAGTAATCTAGGTCATTTAAATGCATGATATGGTGTAGGGGATGTTTGGGCAAGGGACGTTGTGATAACATGGAAATGTAGGTCTTACTTGTGGGTGCCTTTGTAGAGGGTGAGTTGCACCTTGTAATGGATGCAAGTGTTTCCTAACCCATTCAATGCCATTTTACTCTTTGTATTATTTTTTTTTCTTTCAAAAAAATAGCTAGAGGACATTGCCCTGGCGTGGTGACCAATGGTGACAACATTACCCATAAGCATTTCACGAAGATGAGAATGTTGGCTCGTGATGCGACCCCCTTTCTCTTGGCTATGCCACCAAGAGCCACTACCCTGGCTTGGTGACCAGATGAATAGTAGTGTGATACTGCTACATGCCCATGGACCTAATAGGTTGGCTCATGATGAGACCCCCTATCCACCATCTAGGTCTTGAGTTTTATTTTATTTTATGGGTCCCCCATTTTTCTTGCTGAGAAGTCTTTTGTTGCTTTTTTGGGGATCCCTGGGCAAGGAATCTCAAGGTTTGATCTTGGCTTTTAACTTTTGCCAGCTACTTTTACCCTCTGGGCCTTTAGTCCCTTCTTCCCATAAGGCAAGGTACAACCCTTACTAGCTTGGCAAACCCAATGCCCGAACTAATGCAGGAGATAGGTGAGAGAGATAATGATGGAAAGTGGTAAGTATGGAAAGAATGGACGATGACCTTTCATAGACCCACCCAGTGGAAACTCATCCCTAAGGGAACCAACTTGATAGGGCACTCTGTTATCCCCCCCAGTTATGGACAAGTTAAAAGGCATAATTTCCAAGCAAATGTCCTGAAGCAAAAGAGAATTAAATGCACATATTCAAATGTTTTGGGAATCAGAGTGACACATACCATGATACCCAGACTCGTTACCTCATGGAGCAAGACCCACTGCTACTTCAAAAACAGGCCGATGGGGTGGATGTCGCTGCTGCCAATAGATGGGAGGTGCTAAAGAAAGGATGGCCCCCCAGGGCCAAGCTCAAGTCAATCTGGCTCTCGGTACTCCATGTCTAGGACTTGTGGGCCTCGAGACATAATCTCCTTAGTTATTCCTAGGATAGGGGATAACATCTGGCTCCAACTCAGGGACATGTGCTCACCGTAGAGTGCATAAGAACCTCAACATTTCTGGTATGACCTGTGACCTGCTAGATCTCAACAAAATGAACAGTAATTTCTTGGAGTGGTGATATAACCCCTGGCTCATATATGATAAAATGAAATACAAGTAAGCAATCAAATATATAAATGGAAATACAACCACTCTAGTATGATATGCAGATGGTATATACAATGAATGCAAATGCGTACCTACTTACCTGTACTTACCTGTGAAGTCAAGTCTTTGCCCCTTGATGGGGTTTGAGGAGGTGTCCACTTACCGGTAATGGACGTCTTCTTCCTTCCAACGTGGATAGATAGTAGGCATCATTCACCGACTTCATTCCGACTGTAAAAGGTCCAAGCTAAAACTTTGTGCATCCCTTAATATTGATAGGCTCCCCCATCTTTGTATCCCACTCTAAAACCAAATCTCCTTGCTTGTAGTCCCCTCCTTCAGAATCAACTACTTCGTGTACTCCTGTGTATTGTGTTGAGGGAGGGGGGTGGGATTCTGTGAATAGTATATCTTGGTTTGGATCAGTCAACAAATGTTCATCATCCCCTTTCCATTTGACGAAGCCGACTCCTTTCCTTCTAAACCTTATCAAATAGTCATCTTCTTGTGTAGAAAAATAGTCATCCTAGTCTTCAGAGAGGTTAGAGGCATCATTAGGATAATCACCCCAATTTGTATCTCTTTCTTGCTCCAAAACGATGGGGTGCGGTCCTACCAAAGCACTATCCCTTATGTATGTTTCATGCAAATATAACGTCTCGTTATTACCTAGTCCAATGTTGCCCTTGTGATTGCTAGGAATATTCTGGTCACCCTTTCCCTTGGTCCATTTTATCTCATTAATATTGTCTTCTTCTATCAAGGGAAGAGTGGGCCAACCTTGAGATGATCATGGATCTACGGAGTTGTAGTCACTATGTCCATGATTACACCTTTCGATGTGTTCTATTCTCTTTGGCATGTTATTCAAGGTGATGCAATCTTGGTCCTTGACTGGAATAGTTGCGTAGGACAAGTCCATCTGTAGACTCCCGCCTAAAGTAGCAACCCATTCCCTAGATAATATCATTCCCCAAGTGTCAGGTATATCGACAACAACAACGTCCATTATGATGGGGAAATCAGGGTAGTCAACAAGGTGCACTTGAAGACCTTCCATCAAGCCGCAGACCTTGATCCCCTTTTCCTCAAATCTACGAACGTTGGTATAAGGCCTTGTAACTTCCAGCCCCAATTGGTTCATAACCTTCAAACTGATCATATTGACAAATGACTCGGAGTCAAGCATGTAATTGTGAAGATATAGGTCATCTATTAGCAAGGAAGTGAGAAAGGGTGTTTGCTCATTTTGTTCAAAATGACTAGTTTGTAATAGTGTGGAAGTTTCCTTGAACGATTGCTGGTCATCTGGGATCTGTTTTGTCAAAGAAGGGATTTCCAACATTCCACGAATCCTTTTGACTTTTTGTAAGATATAGGCCATACTAGTGCTTAGGTTGGTCCTATCATTGCTAGGTTTTGGGAAATGTTGGGGTAGATCGCCAACATACACTTGGGGCTCTTCAAGCTTTACCCTTGAGTCCTCACTTGTTTGTTCCAAGTATTCAATCCTAGGCTTCCTCATGTCTTGATTTTCTTGGATTTGATTTGGCGTGAACAAGGTAAATATGGAATCTGCATAATTAGATTTCTCATTAGTAGCCTATGGGTGATAACGTTCAAAATGGGAGTCCTTGCATGATAAGGACTTGGGATCATCTTCTCGTCTTACAACATTTTGTAGGTTCAAAGTGTTCGGACAAATTTGTTCTTTTGGAGCATGAAATTTTATTGTTTGAGGAAGTCTCATAGAAAGAGGATTTTGGGATTGTGATAGTGACCTTTCTAACTGAGTGATTTCTTCAGAGGTACCTAGATCCTTAGAGGGTTCATGTTGTTTTGAAAAAATTAAGGCATCTTTCATGTTTGAGAAACCTGTGCTCCATTTCCTAGGGAAAGTATTATTTTCTACCTCTAGAATCTTCGGGCGGTCATGCTCTAGTCCTCGTATGCTTTCCTTATTCAACTCCCAGATGTCATCATTGTTCAAAAAATTGACCTGATGGATGGAATCGCTGAACTTAAGATTCTCTTCAATCTGGCAGGCATCATCTTGTGCTTCTTCTAGGCTTGTAGGTAATCGATCCTTGAGGGAAAATTGTAAAGTTCCTTCTAAGGAGTTAAGGTAATGTTGGAGAATACCGCTCTTTGGGAGAAAAATTAGGTTAAAGTTTGCTAATGAGAGTGTTGAACCTATCATTGAATTCCCTAACATCTTCGTCGGTTCATTTGCAAACTTCGAGGTATTGAGAATAAAAGGAGGCCATACTTTCTTCTTTACCCCATCTCTTCATGAAATCCCATTTCAAATCTTCAGGGGTTTTGAGGCTTCCACTTGGGAGTTTATTAATCCAGGTTCTGGAACTCTCGGTGAGTGAGTTCAAGAAAAGTCTCATAAACGTGTCAGGGTGTTCTTCTCCTGATTGATGAAACTCATACCCCTCACAAAATTTAGTCCAATGTGAATTGCCATAAGATCCCACTTATCTCGAGAATCTAGGTATCCAAGAATCGACTCTTTTCAGGAGATCATGTAATCCACCTTGGGTGTTAGCTAGGTCCAAAGGGCCAAAACGTTCTTCGGGAGACCATATAGGAGGGGCCATGGGGACAATAGGAACTACAGGAGAAGAAAGTGTGTACTGACGTCTGCTACGGGTCGTCATCAGTGGAGTTGCCAGACAATCTTCTTGAGATTATCGAAAGGGATGAGGGGATCACCCTCAATGGAGTTGTCAAGTAAGCTTTGTAAAGGAAAGGCTTTGAGGAAAGGCTTATCGAAAAGTGTCATCTTTGAGGAGAATTGACTCATACCCCTTCAAAGGGCGATGCTAGCAATTAAAAAATCCAAGAAATTAAAACGACATCACCTCATAAGATTAACGCACATGAAAATGATCATTCACACAATAGCACAAGCCACATTTTACCACCAAAGCCTTTTTATTCCAATGAAATAATGTTATAATGATATCACAACACCAAGCTTCACCCAAATTCTCATTAGCTTGAGTGAGGAGTGAAATCTTGAATATATAGGAAGTGGGGTGCATTTCCCAAGGAGGGAGGGTGCACCATCCAAGAGAGATTGAACCAAGTGTGATGTAAATCACATGCCACATCTACGAAACAAGAGATAGGTCGCCACATATCCAAGAGAAAGAGAGGGAGGGGAGACACTTGGCCCAAGAGAGGTGGCAGCCTCCTTGGGATGTGCGCTCTCCCTTTAGAATACGCCACATAAGAGAAGATGGGCGCACCCTCTTCTTGGGATCTTCTCCCACATGACACAACATCACTTCAACTCACCCAAAACTCCATCTTAAGTGCCACCAAGACTCACTAGACTAAGAGAGAGGGTGAGTTAGATCGGAGACAAGAAAAAACATGTTTTCGGCATGTTTCCTTAATACTAGTGATGCTGATTTATTTGTCTTTTATTCACCTTTTTTGAGTAAAATTGATTTTTGATGAGCAAAAGTCAATTTTCTCTCAAAAAAGGGGGACAAGGGTAAAAGGGGTATCCTGGGCTAGAAAACGACAAACCCCAAGGCATATAATGCCCCCTAGTGTCGCTTTTTTATTATTATATCAAATTACAAGGTAAAAATCCCGTTTTACAGGAAATTTTATGACTTTTTAAAATAATTAAAAAATCCTAGAGGGACTTGTTAACCGCCTATTCAACTAGGGGGTCAACTCCATGTACCATGAAGATATGCATCATCAGATGCAAATATGTCGAAGACTATTTGGTTCTATAGGGCTTTTTTTTTTTGCTCCAGCACACAGTTTTGTAGGCGGGATTCCCGCACCCCTGCGTTGGTTTATAATGTAATAGGTCTACTTGGGTCATAGTTAGGTCAGTTACCTTAGGATTTCTTCATTAGGAGAGTTCCTTTCATTGAGTGTTTTTTATCCTCAGGAGGTTGATTTGGCCTAACCAACCTTGTTAATCTCCCTTGAGTTTTTCATTCCCACTAGCAATAAATCCTCCAAAGTGGTGAACGACATTCTAATGAAGTCATTCTTGGGTAGCTAGTGTTTAGGAACAATGTAAATGACCATGTAAGACAACACGCAAAGTTTCGTGATTTTTAGTAGAGTCTAGATAGGTTTTTTTAATTAATTAATTTTTCCTAAGGTTGGGAATTAAATTAATTAATTAATTCTGGATAATTAATGCAAAACTTAGGTCCCTAGGCTTTTGATAGGGGTATTTGTACTCAAAAGAAATGTAATGAGACCCCCTACACCCTTGGACCAAGTTTCAGCTTAGTCAGACAAGTTTTGTTAGGGTTTTGTCCACTTAGAAGTTTTAGTCGGATAAAAGCAATTTTAATTGCTAACCCGAGACATGGGAAAATGCCAAATTTTGTAATTAATGACCGAATAAGGTGAAGTAAAGTGACAATTAATGAGAGGGACCCCACCTAACCTTTCCTAACCTTACTTACCCATTTACACACTCTTTTAATTAATTCCCCATTGGGATTTGCACCCCCATATGGGGAATACGTCCCCCTTCCCACGTGAGATTTGGAAAGTCCCTCAAATTGGAGCATGGGTCCCTTCTTCCACATATGTGCCTTTCCTTTGCCATCCACATCACCATAAAAGTGTGTATGACACACTCCACCCACACTCCTCATGAAAGCTCACGCTTTCCTCCTCAAACTAACGCTTTTCTATTGAAACTTGCGCCCTTCCTCTAATAGCAAGTGGAAACATCTTTTCAAAGCAAGGAAACTCACTTTAAAGGCAAGGCGTGGGCGTTCCTTTGGCCAATACACCTTCTTTGCTTTGCCACTTCATCCATCCTCATTCCTCACTTGCCAAATTCGCCCCTACCCTAAAAGCTCACACCACCTTCTCTTGAGTTGTCATTTGAGCTTGGATCTTGACATTTGTCAAAGATCCAAGATGGGTCTCCTTAGCTTCTCAAGCTATTTAAGGGACCTCTCACTCTCTCATTCTTCACTATTCATCATAGTATTGTTATGCTACTAAATTCTCTCCATCTCCCTGTCTCTTTCTCTCATTATAGTCATCTTGCTTCACTGGTTTTGGTTTTTGAAGAGCTTGGAGCAACTTTGTTGCTGCAACCTCTTCCCATTGGATAATAAAGAAATCGCTTTGGAGGAATTGGGAGTGTTGGATTTTGTCCACATGTTTCATCTATATATAAGGTGATATTGCTCTCTGCTTTCAGCTTTTTGTGATCATTAAGTAGCATAGCTAAAGTATAACTTTGTTTGCTTGGCTAAGTTAAGTAAAACTTTGTTTGCTGCCCTATATGCATTATATTTATGTTTAATACTAACTTTGTTGTATTATGCATGCATGCAACCCATTTATATACTTGATCTCATGGTTTATTGAAGCTTGCAGGTTTCCTTGAAAAGGAGTTGTTGGGATAGGTTCAAGGACGAATCTACCCTCATCTTCACTAAAACTTCACAAGCATTTTCTGTTCTTCTTCCTCCTTCTATCATATTCAATTTTGGTATCTAACTTGCTTAGATAGGTCAATTTAATCACTATAAAATTTTGGTTTTTATATGTAAGGTTTCTGTTGAAAAACATAAATTTCATAACTTTTCTGAGTGTGTTGCAGCTCAAATCAACAAGCAATAGCTTGCTGATTTTTGCAGATTCTCGCGAGGTTAAGGGTACATGCTGCCCAATTTCAAGTACAACACACCCTCAAGTAACTCCTTTCGAAGTGGTAACAATTTCTCTTCATTCTCCTCTCTCTAAATTAATGTAAGCAAGCCCAAAGGAGTGTACCCAAGTGGCTTGCGTTTTTCATTTCAGTCTTTACTTTGCATGTTTTAGTTGGATTTCCTTTCTGTCTTTCTATTCATAGCTTAGCTAGTTTAATCGTTGATATCTACATGCATGCTTAAAGTAAAATTATCTAGAGTAGATCCAACATAACATATGCTAGCTTAGAGCCTGTGGTGGCTTAGATTAGATCTTTATTTTCCATTGCATGCAAGTTTTAGTTTCTCTAATCTTTATCTTACACATGCGCATGCAAACACTGATATCTTAAGGGCTTAATTAATCGCTTTTCATTTCTGCAAGTTATTTTCAGTCTTTTACATTTCACACGCAATAATCTCAATTAAGAACTTATCTTGCAATCTAATTGTTTAAAGGCTTCAACCTCCATATTATTCATTCTTTCAGTTTCAATACTTTGGCATTTTTGAGCAAGCTACAAGCTCTCAAACACACTACACACTTAGCTCATAGGTTTAATAATCAATTTATTAGACTTAATAGGACACCATTACCAACCATCTTTGCCATTTAAAACGGGGTCGGAAGAAGGCAACGGAAGGTGCTAGGCCAGGGACGGTCTCACGACACGCGACGTCCTTTCCGGGAGTACTCTGATCTTAGGATTGATCTGTGAAGCTAGGGTGGGACTCGTTGCCTAACTTTTTGAGCATCCAACAGTCACTTGGTAATTGGGGGAGAAAAGTTTTGGGTTGACATTTAGATAGGTTTAATATAAATCTCACTTAACCACCTTAGTTTAATCCTCGGTCTACAACATTGGCACTTTACATTTTACACTTGCAAGCATTCAGATCTCATATTTACATTCATATGCAAGTCTTTTATGTGTTGTAGAATAATAATCTAAGTGGTTATATCTTGGTCATCTGGAGTACTTTACATTTTCAAGCATTTCATCTATCTTGTATTCCTGTATTTGTGGTGTGATCATTCAAGAAGTGCCCATCCACCTGGAGGCATTCTCTTGACTGGGTCTTGAGTGCTTTGCGTCTTTTGCCATTGATATGCAGTCCAACAGAGCTCTATCTATTGTGAGCATGCTTGGCTTGATGTGTTGATGGTTATTTCATCTTGAATATCTTCTTTTCCTGCACATTTCAAGCAACCTGTTGATATCTGTATATCTTGTATCTAGTCTAGTTTAACTTTGTGTATCTTACATATTCTGTTGTATCTAATCTGTACTTTGATATTGTTGTAATATTTGTAACTTTGTAATCTTTTGTAACGAATCTCCCCTTAATCTAGTTGACCCCTTGCCCAATCTTAGGCACTAGTCTTAGTTTTCCTAGGAAGAGGCCTGACTGTTCATACTTTATTGTTGCATCTTGCACTGTTGCTTAACATCATAGGCTAGATTCCCCTGACCATTTAACTAATTAAAACCAACTCCTAGAACTTAAACATTAATCTCATCTAGTAACTAGGGTCTACCCCCCTTGGCTTCCCTAGGAGTTAGCCTAGACGGAAGAGGTTCAAGTCAAAGTGACAGCGTGGACTTTGAATCTAGGCATTGTGCATCCGAGGACACACTAAGTGAGCAAGACTTAGCTCACGTTTGCAAGTGTGTATAAGAACGACAACATGACCTAATTCATATCCATATGAATCTAGATAAATGACTAGCAAAGTAATATAGATTACACACTAGACTTAGACAACACACACTAAGGCCTAACCATTAGTACACACTCCAGCTTTGGAGGTAGTGAGTGAAAAAAGTTAGAAATTATAACTTGCTAAAGAGCAAGATATAATTAACAAGTGAAAAAACACACTCTAGAGTATGCACTGATGATCAACTCTTAGGGAAACCTCATGCTAGCTCATTTTATTACAATTTCCCCCATGGGGGTATGGATCATGCATAAAAGAAGAAGAAGAAGAAAAAATTTGAAGGGGCCATAAGACTCGACTTGACTTATGAACTCTGATTTTGATCAACTGACTTGTTCATTCTTTGTGGATCATCGTCAGTTTTGCATGGTGCAACTGTTGATGATTGTAACTTCGTGAGACATTCTTCAGGTCTTCTCCTCAGAGTAGTGGGCTGGGTCGACATGTGCCTTCTCCCTATGTTCTCCCCGATGGATTGAGCTGGGTTGACCTGAGACTGGTCTTCTCCTCAGTTGTGTTGGGCTGGGTTGACCTGAGACGGGTCTTCTCCCCAGGTGAATGGGCTGGGTTGATTTGTGGGAACGCCTCTGATCTTCTCCCCATATCAAGTTGGGTTGAATGCTCCTCTGAGACTGAGTTGAGAATGACACTTGTCAGAGGAGTGGCAAGTTGTCTTGGGAGGGCATCCAACGTTCCATGGGAGTAGACCATGTCGACATGTCACTTGGGAGTTGACCAAGTGGACACATCATGGGGGAGCAACCCTTGACGATGATGATGACTTGCTCTAGTGGGTCTTAGCCCCTAGATGAGATGAGAACGTTCACATTGGGTGCAGCCATGTGTGACATATTGATGCAACCTTTCACTATGATGACCGAAGACAAGAAGAAGCCCAACGTCTTGTGTAGAAGACCTAATCTGCTAAAGTCGGCTTGGATGAAGAGACACCTTTTGGAAAAGATAAAGTTCACATTGGACTTGTATAAATAGAGAGAGCTATCTCTCATTTTGTCATAACACACTTGGATCATTTTCTCTCTTGTGTAGCGCTAGCCTCTTGGGATTCTAGCACACTTCTTCTTGGTGATGGGATTTTCTCTTGGACTATCTATTATCTAGTGAAAGGCTAAAGATGGGTTTTTCTCCCTTGTGAAGAAGGGTTTCCCAGGATATTTCTTGTGTATTTTGTGCATGGTTATCTTCTTGTGATATTGGATAATTGTATGATGCAATTAATGCTTAGGGTTTATGCTTCATGATGTTTATGCTATGCAAAATTGAAATAGAATGTTAACAAGTTGATCAAGCATAAAAATTCAACATGGTATCAGAGCAGTGTTCCTGAAGAAGCCATTGCACAAGCTTCTACCAACACCTTCTATGCTAGCCGTCACCTTCTTGTTGCAACTGTAAAACGATCCTTACCCCTTTTCCTTGTCAAGCTAGTTTTAGCACTTTCCCTTGAGCGTTGGGCCTAATTTCTTCACAGATAGGTACGACCTAGTCTAGCGCATCACCTGCAACTTTCAGACTGAAAGTTGACGAAGTTTGGATTTTCAGTGCAAGGGTTTCTAGGGTTTCTGCAGATTTCAGTTACTAGGGTTTCTGCAATCATGGTGGGCAACGTTCCTGTGGAAAATAGGCTTGATGGAGCCTCTAACTTCAACTCTTGGAAATCAAGATTACTCATCACTCTAGAGGAGAGTGACCTAATGAAGTTTCTGGAGGAATTTGTCGCAAAACTAATAGATGCGTCAAAGAAAACTTAGTGGAAGAAAAATGACGCTAAGGCTAGAAATATAATTATTTACTCGGTGAAAGATCATCTTACTCCACACATCTCCCCAATGAAGATAGCCAAAGAGATGTTTGATGCTTTGAAGAAGTTGTTTGAAAGTAAGAACACCAACAAGCCATTGTCGCTGCTGTCGGATGGTGTTGTTGTTTTCCGCTGCTGTCGGAGGTATGTACTTGTATTTGTTAATTCATGTCATTATCATGAGGGTGTTTGTAGGAGAAGGGATTTTTGTCCCAGCAACAACTTAGATCCAAAAGGATCTCAGATCCAGTGCATTTAGAGGAACAACGCACCCTCCAGGTTTGACTGTTTTGATATGCCTGTTATCGCACGGTTTGTAGGAAAGGTCTTAAAGAGCTTGAGTCAGGGCTTGAAACCGGCGTAACAGGAGCTTCCCCACCCACTGTCACCTCGATGGGGGGCTCTTTCTATTTAGGAG
>SNQJ01S0243429.1:2423-13387 GCA_010110895.2 Picea sitchensis
TTCGAAATTTAATGCATATTAATGTTTGCAAATTTCATTAATATTGGGAAAAGGGCATTAAACATTTTGGAGTGATAAGGTGTGATTGAAACCGGGATTGGGATAAATTGCAGGGTGAGAAAACACTGTGAAAAATCAACAGAGTCAAGGAGGACGACTTCTTCTAAGGCTGCAAATTAATGATGATGATGCACAAAATTTTGAGGGAAAACATAAGAAAAGTAGTAACTTAAGTCCTCCTAGGCTTTGACCTCAAGATACAAGATGTTAGGGTATAGGCAATTCTAGGCCCTAGCTTCTTGCTCTCCTTAGGATTTTTATGGAGTGAAACTTATGCAATAATAACTGGGTCCAAATCCTTAGAGTGCTAGGAATTTAGGGCTCTAGGGTTTCACTAGTTACTAGATCAATTCAATGAAAAGCTTGGCAAATAAAAAGTAAGAAAGTAGTAATTTAAGTTTCTTACTTCAAGCATTAAATACACCATGCAATTTGATAATATTGTATGAGCAAAGAAAACCAGACAATAAACTGTTCAATAGATGATAAAATGCAGATTTCACTTACTTGCACGAAGAATAGTCATGAGAATACCATGCAAGATCACCATAAAACATCCAAAATTGATCCAAGTTGCAAAAATCAGCCTTAAACAAGAGTGGCGCCTCACAATTTCAGCCAATAACCCTAATAGGGCGCAAATTTCAGACCTCTTGTCTCAAATGATAAGTTGTTTTGTAAAAATGAGAGTACTTTATGTTTATTTATACAAAATTTTGTCATTTAATTAATTTTCAGGTAAAAAACAAGGTCGACCTGGCCAGTTTACAACAAAAATTCAATTTTGACATAATTAAAATAATTGGCATCTAGAAACACCCCCAAGGGTGACGTCATGCCCCTCTAAGGTCACGTTGAGGCTCATATGTGGAACCTTGAGTTGGGAAAGTGAAATACTTGGCCTCCAAAGGCCTAAAATGATGCCCACACGTGTCACCAGGCTCACAAATGCCTCCAGAGATGAAACCCTAGCTCTGGATGACGTCTAGGGCTGTCATGGTGATGTCCAGGGCCCTCAAGGGCTAACGTCCATGTGGGAAGAGCAAGGTCCCCTAGGTCTAGGTTTGCCAGGGTGCGTCCAAAGGCAACATCCTTCTTTTTCCTGGTGCAAGTCTTCAATCTCTTCTTACCCTTGGCTGGGGTTTCAACATCCATCTCTGGGCTTTAAGCCCCCATGAAGGTCCGAGCGAATCATTCTCTCATGTGTACCTGTCTGTCGGGCAAGGTCTTGCAACAACAACAAATATGCCCTCCCGGGGTTCATAAGTCACAAGGATCATAGCATGTAAATCACATCCAATAATTAAATTACCCAAACATGTGCATCAAACCCCCTTTAACCTAGACAAATGCTCAAAGACGTTATGCAATTTAACAAGTTAGGTTTGGAGAAGGTCTCAGGGTGTCCTATTGGGCTAACCTCTCTTAAGTTTGGGGTGTTTCCCAGGTGGGATCTTGTCCAAGTTATGTAAGTGTATGAGGTGGCATGGGGTAAATATTTGGGCACAGGGTGCATGTAATAACATGGAAATGTAATGTCTTACCTGTGGGTGCCTTTGTAGAGGGCAAGCTGCACCTTATCATAAATGCAATTATTTCCTAGCCCATTCATTGCCTTTTACTCTTAGCTTTATTTCTTTTGATCCTTTGCTCTTGTGCTTCAAGGGAATAGTTGAGGGCCATTGTCCTGGCTTGATGACTAGTGGTGACAACGTTATCCACAAACATTTCATACAAATGAGAAGGTTGGCTCGTGATGAGACCCCTTTCTCTTGGCTATGCCTCCAAGAGCCACTGCCTTGGCTTGGTGACCAGATAGGTGATAGTGTCATATCGCTACATGCCCATGGTCATAATAGGTTGGCATGGGGTAAATATTTGGGCACAGGKTGCATGTAATAACATGGAAATGTAATGTCTTACCTGTGGGTGCCTTTGTAGAGGGCAAGCTGCACCTTATCATAAATGCAATTATTTCCTAGCCCATTCATTGCCTTTTACTCTTAGCTTTATTTCTTTTGATCCTTTGCTCTTGTGCTTCAAGGGAATAGTTGAGGGCCATTGTCCTGGCTTGATGACTAGTGGTGACAACGTTATCCACAAACATTTCATACAAATGAGAAGGTTGGCTCGTGATCAGACCCCCTTTCTCTTGGCTATGCCTCCAAGAGCCACTGCCTTGGCTTGGTGACCAGATAGGTGATAGTGTCATATCGCTACATGCCCATGGTCATAATAGGTTGGCTCGTGATGAGACCTCTTATCCATCAACTAGTACCTCGAGTGTTTATGTTATCTTATGGGTCCCCTTTTCTACTGAGAAGCTTTTTACTGCTTTCTCGGGGATCCTTGGGCGAAGCATCTCGAAGGTTTCAACACTGGCTTTTAACTCTTTCCAGCTACTTTTACCCTCTACTATCTAGGCCTTTAGCCCCTTCTTCCCACAAGGTAAGGTGCAAACCTTCCTAGTGTAACCAATCCCAATGCCCAAACACAGATAGGGGAGATGAAAGGAATAAAGATGGAAAGTGGTAAGTATGGAGGGAACAGACGATGACTTTTCACAGATCCACCCAGTAGCAATCCATCCTAAAGGAAAATCAACTTACTAGGGCACCATGTCACCCTTCCAGGTATGAACTAGGCAAAGAGCATAATTTCCAAGCAAACGTCATGAAATGCAAAATGATTCAATACAACATGTTCAAGTGCTTCAAAAATCAGAGTGATGCATATCATGATACCTAGACTCATTACCTCATGGAGCAAGACACACCGCTACTTCAGGACCAGGCTGGTGTGATGGATACTGTTGTTGGTGATACTTGGACCGCACTGAAGAAAAGAGGGGCCCTCCGGGGTCATGCTCAAGTCGTCTGGCTCTCAGTATTCCATGTCTAGGACCTGTGGGCCTCGAGACGTGATCTCCTTAGTTATCCCTAGGCTAGGGGATAACAGGCCACAAGGGTGGATAATGTAAGTGATTAACATTTGTTGGAAGCTTACATGGGTGGATTAAAAGAAGACACTAAACATTAGTTGTTCCTACGATGTTGGATGGTTGTCATTGGGATCTCACATGGTGTTCTTGACTAAAATAAACAAAACTTGAAAGGATATATATCATTGTATATATCTAAACATTTCAATATTAATTTCATAAAAAAATAAACTACGAAGATGCATGACCTTAGCATGATCACCATATAAATTTATTGGTTTTTTGGTTGCTTTGACCTGTGGTTGTGGCCCTACTTGATCAGTCATGGCATGTAGTCTTACAGTAGGAGTTTGGCATGCCTATCCCATTTCCATTTGGCTTCAACGAAGAAACGAATGATTATGTAGCTTTCGTGTCATGTATATAGTACTTTTTATTTTTTTCTTGTCAACCTTGATCCATTTTGTTAAAGGTCCTCTTGCACCTACCAAACACCTTATCTTGATTCTTCTCAATTTGAACAATTTCTTCGCTAGATTGGCCAAAGCTTCATAGACTAGTTGAGGTGCCAACACAAATCATTTTTCCATGGCTTAGAGTGGCTTGGGTCTTTTGCACTTGAATTGGATGGTTCTCCATCCATGGGTTCACCATATATGATCAACTGTATGGATGAACTCATAAGTGCTCTAGTTTCTCTCTGCTCTTGAAGTGCTGCAAAGCTGTGAAAGAACTTTAGATGCAAGGGTTTGTAACTCTAGAGTTTGGGCACCATAGTATTCCCACCATGCAATAGGTTTCATAGTTCCCCTATCAACAAGTGCATTTACATTTCCAAATGCACCACTCAGTGTTGAATGATGTAAATTGGTTATTTAGCTCTGTGAGCTCCATTGTTCTAAAACCATTGGCCACCTCATTGTCTTTGTTTGGGGCACTCCTCTTACCCCCAAATTTAGCCAAGTACACCTCATCATAATACTTTGGATTTAAGGAATAGGCTAAATCATGTAGAGGGTATTGTATTTGTTCCATCTACTAATGATTATATTCTTTATAATGCCAAACAAAAGAGGGTCCTTCTCTTCAAGAAGTTGTTGAGTTCTTTCCAACATATGGTCAGTGCCCTCATGGATGTCATTTGACACAGGCATATTCAAATCACAAAGTTTCAACAAATCAACAAGTGGCTCCATTATGGAAACAAAAAACTTAGCTTGAACTGACCAAGCCTCATGAAGAATGGTACCTCTAACCTGCATTGATTTTTCAGTGTTGCTTTGTTTCCATATTTTCCACTATGGATTAATGACCATGGAGGACACAACTTCCCTCATGTCTACTAACTGCTTGTTCATAATATAGTGTGATGCAAATTTAGTTTCTCCAACCTTTAGAAGAGTCTGGCAAATTTCTTGTACTTTGTTTGTGCATGTTGATGGTTAGTGATAAAAATATGAAGTTTTCCTGCTTTTTCACAGAGTTTTTTTATCCATTCAACTTCAACAACAATGGATTTAAAAAGCAAGATTTAAACTATGTACCACACATGGTGTCTAAAAGATATTTTCATAAAATGCATCAATAATTGCCCCAGTTGCTTAGCATGAACGCGCATTATTTGTGATGACTTGCAAAACATTTGAAGGGTCGATGATCTTGATTGCTTCTGAAATTTTTCCAGAAATCCATTTAACATTCTTCTCCTCCCTAGAAGCATCTATTTCCCTCAAGAAGTATGGGCCTGAAGTAGACATTACAATAGTATTTACCAATGGCCTACTGGTTGTATCGGTCCAACCATCAGAGATGATAAAGACACCATTGCCACTCCAACAAGAACGAATAAGTTAACAAGAACGGATCTGTTCCAACACTTTCTCCACAATCAATTTATCCTTCTGTAGAAGAGTAGTGTGCACTTTCTCAAAATTTGGTCCCATGTAACCCCAAGGAGCATCATTAATCACCTTAAACATGTCTTTCCAATATGTAGACTGCACTCAATTGAAGGGTATTCCACATGAATATATGGCTCTTTCAACTTTGTTGTTCGTTTCATCTCACCCTCCCATGTCAAACATTTTGGCCAAGGTTCCAAGGTTTTGTCTCTTGGGTGTTTCTTCAACAATTAAAGGAACTTCATTTTCCCTTATTGGGATAGGTTGTTTCCAACTCCTCCTTTCTGCGGTGGCTAAAACTGTAGCATCTTGTTCTTCTTGATATCCGTCCACCTACTTTTGCATTGATGAAATCCATTATCACCTTTCGGCCAAAGGAAATGGGCCTTAACCCTTGTGTATGACCCTGTAAAACTTAGTTTGCACTTGTTGTAATTCCACAAGCAACTCCCATTGATGTTCGTCTCTTTCTTCCCAATCTAGGTCATATACTTCCACAATGGAGAATCAACAGAGTATGTTTGTTATTGTTGTTCAATTTCATGATTGCTTCCTCTCCCTCCACCAATCCTCCCGCCATGAACTCCATGTCCAGACTGAATTGATTGTTGAAAAGCCAATATTTGTGTTTATAAGACATTGAAATACTGACTATTAGCTGCACATGGCATAGTGACAAGAAATTTTTATGATTGTTCGCTATTTTATGAGTGTTGGCCATTTAGGGGTTTGAAAGTTGGCTTTAAAGTTTAAAGAGCTTGCGGTCTTCCTGTTAGAATACACAACAAACATTGTTTGCTGCGTATGCCAATAGGGATACACAAAAATCTCATACACATTGCTACACAACAAACAACAAGCATTCACAACAAACTAATACAAATTGCTATGTATGCCAACATGCATACACAACAACAAACATTGAACCATGATATTGATTCATGAACATCAGACATACTTAGTAAAATGTCGTAAGATTACTGTTGAAGATTCAAGAAACAACCCGATCACCTCCACACAAGAAACCACTCGACCCGCCACTGCAAATGACTCAATACATGATAAAAATGAACCTTATGTGAAGAACACTGCGCGGGGTCCTCTAGAAGCCTCTCACAAGTAGATTGTTTTTTTTTTTCACTTAATTTTAGTTGGTGACGGGAAATGGTTCCCATTGGAGGAACCAATTCTCGACCTTTAGGAATCAGTTCCTCCAATTGGAACTCTTTCCCTTAATTTGTTTGCAAAATACTCTTTTTGGAATCGATTCCTAAATCAATGGATTTGTATCCTAACATCAAATACGAATCCAATTTTTTTTTTCTCAGATTCTATACCAATTGGATCTGGGTATGGGGGGTAACTGGCCTAATCCGATATCTTTTGGTATCAAAGCTTAGGTTTCTCTACTTCCAAATTTCTCATCAATTTACCATTTCTTTCTTTTCAGTCCGTCTCCGATTTCCTTCCACCAACTCTTAAAGCTCAAATCAAACACATCACATAAAATATACAGGTTTGATATTTTAATTTATAGGTCTACTTATGAATTTTTGCATAGACAATGGTTTTATACCTTATATGGATTGGAAATGTCATTAGTGTACTTTTTGTGCTAAGTATTTGTCTAGTTGTTGAGTCTTGTCGAGTCCCAGGTGTTGATGTTTGGACAACATCGAGAAGACATTCTCTTAGAATAATAATTAATAATATAATTATTGATTATTAAATATCATTTATAATAAGTAAATGATAATAATAAATAGTTATTGGATGGTCACCATATGTTCCCTATATATGAAACACTCATCATTGTAATAATATGTTGATCATATCTTATATGAAGAAAAAACAACATGGTATCAGAGCGAGATTAGGCTTGACTCCTTCACAGGAGGGCCCAGGAAAATGAGAATAGAGTAAAATGTTGGGAGTGTTAAATTTATGGGGTTGTCACAATCTCTATGTACAACATATTTACTTTTTTACTCCTACCTAAATTATAGAAAGAATTCCATAAATTATGGTGGGCAGTAATTTTTGGTAAAAATGTCTAATTACCTAAATATGAGGAATGTACTACATATTTATTTCTACCTATAATTATGCAAAGAATCACATGAATTATGGAGGAATAATTTAACAAAGTCAAATGCTATGTGGATGGATTATAACCAAATTGATCTTTGTGTAGTTACAAAGGTATTCTCCAACTATTTATAAGAAAGAAAATTAAATTAAATTTTAAATTAAAATTTTCAAAGAGACATGTATTTTTTTTGGATCAATCTAATATTACTATAAAAATACACTTGAAAGACACAACAATAGACACRTTTTTTCTCTCTCACAYGTGGGATAAGTGATCTAAGGAAGAGACTAAGAAGTTRAAATTTTCCAAGTTACTTAGTGATGTTCTAGTGTTTACTAAAGTAATATCGTATATCATTGGAAGTAATTACCACTTGTGGAAAATTGTGCTTGTTTAATTTAACACTAGAAAATCAACATGGGTAGCCGTATGACATCGAGTATATGATGGATGTGTGTTGGTCATAGTAGAAGACATATTATTTGGAGGGTCATTGTATATAGTTGTGCACAAGATAAATTGATCTCCTCTAGGAGCTACTTTTTGTTGTTCTTGTTTCTTGTTCTAGGAAGGTCACAGGTAATAGCTCTGAGAAGGAGCCATAATGACTATCGGAGGAGGTAGACATGGAAGGAAAGACCTTCCAACATGATATCAAGGAGAGACATTGCCAGACATGATGCTCGGAGACATGAAGTCTTTAGGAGCAATGTACCTCCTAGGACGAGACCATGCCAGATAGCAGAGATAGTTCCAATGATCATGGATACAACGAGTCAAGACTGATTGTAGCACAACTATGGTAGATCCAATAGAGGAGGCAAACACATTATGAGACTCAGAGGGAGTAGGTGTAGCGGTCTCAGTACATGAGTCGAGCCATGAGATGTTGAGGAAGCATGCATGGCAACTGTTCCAGTGTATGTAGAGGCACTCCCAGAGAGTGAGGCGGTACTACATCCAGAGGGAGTAGAGATTGAGTTACCTCTAGAGAAGGAGGAAGAGCTACCTTCAGTGTCAGAGGGAGCAGAGATTGAGTTACCTCTAGAGATGGAGGAAGAGCTACCTTTAGTGTCAGAGGGAGCAAAGACAGAGGAGGAATCACCTCCAGCTCCAGAGGGAGTGTTGATGTTTTTCAGCTTCCTTAGACATTGGTTTCATGAGGGAACCTCGATATATCAAGTATGGTCCAAGATGACTTAGCATGATCAACATTTATCTATGTTTCTGTGGGCAAAGGTATCCATGACTGCAGTGTATGTTCAAAATAGAAGTTTTCATAAGAATTTGAGGAACATGACGCTCGAGGAGGCCTTCACTGGATTGAAGCCTGAGGTTGGACACTTCAGGATATTTGGGTGTCCAATATACATTCATGTACCCAAGGAGAAAAGGATCAAGCTAGACCCTTTAGGCAAAAAGGGTACATTTGTGGGGTACAATGAGTCTTCAAAGGCATATCAGATCTACATCCCTGGTCAGACAGATTGAGGTGAGCAAAGATGTTACCTTTGAGGAGGAGGTATCCTTTAAGAGATCTAGAGGATCTCACATGGAGATTGATCCAATTGATCCCGTTGATCCTATAGCTCTAGTTGATGTTCCTAGAGATATTGCAGTGGGTCGGAAGAGACTACATGGGCTCGTCAGAAAGTGCAGGAGAGGATATGCAACTCCTCATGGTACCTTTCGAGTGAGCAAGAGACCTCAGAGATATTCATGTTATGCTGCAACTATGAGCCACATCATTCATTTTGACCCTTCTTGTAATGAGGAGGCAACTAGTCATCCAGTATGGAGAGATGTCATGATGGAGGAGTATCAATCCATTATGAAGAATGATGTGTGGGATATTGTTCTGAGACTTGAGGGGAAGTCTGTAGTGACTTCCAAATAGATCTATAAGATCAAACACACAGTCGACGGGAGCATCAAGAGGCACAAAATGAGATTTGTTGCTAGAGGATTCTCACAGGTGGAGGGAATAGATTACGAGGAGACATTTGCTCCTGTTGCTCGATACACTTCTATTCGGATGATTATTGCCCCTGCAACATCCATGAGTTGGAGAGTACATTAGATGAATTTGAATATAGCCTATCCCAATGGAGAGATTGAGGAAAAAGTATACATCGAGCAACTAGATGGTTTCGTGATACATGAGAAGGAGTCTTATGTGTGCAGGTTGAAAAAGGTCCTGTATGGACTCAAGCAGACACCTCGAGCTTGGTATGCGAGGATTGATGGACACTTGATGATTTTGGGCTTCAACAAAAGTGTTGTCGATCCTAGCATGTACTACACGACTGTTAATGGTGAGTCCTTGATTTTGGTCCTCTATGTTGATGATTTATTCCTCACCAGTATAGAGAGCCTTATTGTTGAATGCAAGTATGCATTGGCCTCTGATTTTGAGATGAAGGACCTTTGTATAATGCACTACTTCTTGGGACTAGAGGTGTGGCAAAGAATTGATGAGATCTTCTCGAGTCAGGGGAAGTACACAGTTGAGATATTGAAGAAGTTTGGGATGTTGAACTGTAAGCCCATGACTACACCAATGGTGATGAATTTGAAGAAACTAAGCGTGTCTTCTTCCGATTCAGACGAGATTGATCTGATCCTATACAGATAGCTGATTGGATCATTAATGTATCTGGTTAACACTAGACCAAATATTTGCTATGCAGTGAGTGCACTTAGCTAGTTTATGAGTCAACCGAGATAGACACACTGGATTGCTGCGAAGCATGTGCTGAGATACTTGCAAGGCACAATTGGACATGGTTTGAGATATACTTCCAGTATTGATATGATATGGCATGAATATATTGACTCTGATTGGGCAGGGAGCATAGTGGACAGAAATAGCACCTTCGGGTGTTGCTTCACTTTGGGATCTTCCATGGTTTCCTAGTGTAGCAGGAAATAGACTTCTGTGGTTTTGAGCACAACAGAAGCATAGTACATTGCATTAAATATGTTAGTTCGTGAAGCAGTGTGGCTTAGCAAGCTCCTTGCAAATTTATCTGAACATGTGCTGGATTCCACCATTATTCATTATGGTAACCAAAGTTGTGTGAAGATCTTAGAGAATCCAATGTTTCATGACAAATCAAACCACATTGAGATCAAGTACCATTACATCCGAGACATGGTGCAGAGGAAGGAAGTACTAGTGAAATACCTTCCTACAAATGAGCATGTTGCTGATGTTCTTACCAAACCAGGACAAAGTTCAAGTACTTCCGTGATAGACTTGGCGTGGCAGAGAATGCTTTCCTCGTTGAGAGGGAGTGTTGATGTTTGCAATTTCCTGAGAAATTCTCCAGATCGTACACCTCGGTGACTGAGTTGAGTTGATCTGTGATAACACTTATTTGAGAAGGGATAAGTGGGACACTTATCCGAGAAGGGATAAGTGCGTTTGGGCTTATAGCCCAACGTCCATTGTGGAGAGAACATGAGGACACGTCCCATGTGGAGAGCACATGAGGATATGTCAAGGGAGTTGAGCTTGACGTCACACACTATGGGGAGTTGACCGTAGTGTTTCTAGAGGGAGTAGCCTGTAGAAGTCCACATGGGAGTGCCATGTGTGACAAACATTCTCTAGATCGTACTCCTCTGTGAATTGAGTTAAGTTGATCTGTGAGGACACTTATCCGAGAAGGGATAAGTGCGTTTGGGCTTATAGCCCAATGTCCCTTATGGAGAGCACATGAGGACACGTCCCTTGTGGAGAGCACATGAGGACATGTCAAGGGAGTTGACCTTAACGTCACACACTATGGAGAGTTGACCCTAAGTGTTCCTAGAGCGAGTAGCCTCTAGAAGTCGACATGGGAGTGCCATGTGTGAAAAACCTTTTGCTACTATGGTGGTTGTGTACCATTGTCAGAGACTATGTGTCTGTGGACAGTAGAGATACCTCCCTAGCTAAGAGGGAGTGTTGATGTTTCAGTATCGG
>SNQJ01S0243430.1:0-13332 GCA_010110895.2 Picea sitchensis
CATCATAATTGAAGTGGTGAAAGAAAATTCAGAGGGAGAAGTAGATAACTTCACCGTGGTATTGAACAAGCTCGCTAGAAATGAAGCAATATCTATGATATCTGTAAGGTTGTCATACATATCTATACATCATATTCCATTATCTAGTTCTGTTTCCGATGATTTTTTACATCCTAAACCAAATAGGGATTCCCTAAATAAATATTTTACATCTGCTTAACCTTGAAGCGAACAAAATTGATCAAAGTTGATATTCTAGTTAAAATTCTTTTGATTAACTTAAACAATTCTGAAATCAATTTTAAGAAAAATAATTTTTTAGTAGCCTAACTTGAGATCAATAATTTAAGTATGTTTTCAAAAATCAATAATGTTTCCATTTACCCAAAAAGGAACTTGGTCTACTGTTCTTTTGCGCCTCACAGGGAGACACAATCCCCATATGGAATCTATGTTAGAACATGTATAATTTTGATCTTTGAAATTTAGATTTTGTCTCTTAGAAATAAAAAATTGTACCCAAAAAGAAAAAAACTTCAAGAATTTCCTTTTAATTTTAAAATAAATTGATTGGTTGTTATTTATCAATAAGGTGCTTACAATATCTATCCTCGTTGAGTTACTCTAATTTGATCGAACGGTCCTAATGATCTCCAAAGTTTAGAAGCTTCCTGAGTATTAAAAGAAAATCTTTAATGGTCACTTCAGAGCTTCACGCTTCGGGTATTCCAAAAAATCTAAACAACAAAACCCCCAACACTCTGAAGTCCCAAAGATAGTCACTTGTGATAATTCCTAAAGGACTTACGGATGCATCATAAGACACATTTCTTTTAAATATTTTCTTGGGTTGACACATGACACTTATTTTTGAAATTTACGTCGGTTGATTCACACGTTTTCAAGTGACACATGGAACCTCCTTTTTCTTGACACATCATCAAGAATGATGTCATCTCTGCCAGATCACTCTGAGAGATTTCCCTTCAGGATTTTTAAGAAATATTGAGTTCACAAAGCGCCGATGTAATGAACATTACAAAAGGTAAAAAGTGTTTTAAAGAGTTAATAAAACATTTAATAACTAAGGTTAATCATGATTAAATATTAATTAATCACTCTGTAATTTCAGACTTCAAGTAATTTCTACACTATCATAATCAATCTTCCGAACACCAAACCTCAGTATTCTTAAAATTGTTGAAAGACCTTCCTTTCAGTCTAAATATTTTAAATAAATATCTTCCCTTGTATGTTACATACAGATTGATTGCCCTCACTTCAAAATGTTAAAATAACAAGATAGGTGGTGAAAGGAAATTCATTATTCGATTTCCCCCATCTTTTCCAAAAGAGATGATGAAAGGAAATTTGTATATCAATTGCCCTCATCTCAGTTAAATACAAAAGTGTTAACTAAAGTGGTGAAAGGAAATTCAATGGGATAAGTGTTGGACACACCTACCACACTTAGAGGGGGGGGTGAATGAGTGTGGGGCTCTTTTTCTCAAAACTTTCCTCTTGCACAAAAACTCATCAATTAGCATTCAACATTTATTCATTACCCATTGTTTTCACATTTTATAACGAGTTAGATGTGAGCACATGTCAACAACATATATCGATAATATATCATCAACAAGTTATCACCACAATGAACACAAAGAACACAAGATCTTATGTACAATTTTCTTTTATTCTGAACTACAATCCCTTGGGGTTTATCAGCAACAAGCGGAATAGAGAGTACAACTCTACAGAGCACCATCTCTATATGCAAAAATCATCTTACACCCTCAGCATCAACTGAGATGAGGAAGCAATCCTCAACATATATCAATGTCTGTGCCATAAACAAGAGCATCAACCATGCATAGCACATTGCCAAACAACTGTAATCAGCTTTGTACCACAAACAAGTGCATCAACCATGCACCAAGTATATATAATCATGTGTCAACCACTCATCAACAATGACTCATCAATATGTACCAACATCATCAACTATACACCTCATGTTTGTGCCAACTCATCAGCTACTTGTCTCAACCATGTGCTCATGTACCTCAACCAAAAGCCCTCATCAATTTCATCATCAAAATCTGATTTGTAGCTCTGTAATAGACACGGTGTTTGATCACATTTTTCAAACCTTCATTAACTGCTAGACAAGAAACTAGCATTTTCATCAAACTTTTCTTTAGTCTCCACATGCCTAGATTTGGATTAGTCAACAACCCTAACTTGAAGTAATCTTAACTTTGAACTGTGTGTATAAAGATCTAAAATTGATACAATGTTGTTGATTAATGTTTTAATACAGTCCTCAAGTGGAACTACTTGGAACTTCTCAGAAAAGGGTTATAGCAAAATAGCGCCTTGCTGAATTCTGGCTTATTCTGAAATCCTTGTAGAGTGCCCCACACAAAATATTTGATAAATGATCTGAAACTGTTACACAACATACAGACTTTACCTAACTTGACACATTTTGTCTCACTGAATTTTTATGTATTATGAAGAAGTTATGACGTTTTTACCCGAAACACCTGATTTTGACTAGTTTTTTTTTTTTTTTTTTTTTTTTTTTCCATGGAGTGTAACTCAAAAATAAAATGACCCACAAGCGTAATTTTTGAATCACGGATACTTGGATATGTTGTCTCCCTTTCATACTTAATTTCAGGATCTGAATCATTATAGAAAAATGTTATAGCGAAAATGGTTGATGACCTGAAAATAACATACCTTAGAGGCACCATCAAAGATAATTTATCCTTCCTTGCATTTCGGCCTTCTTTTCTTCACTTTCCTGCAGAATTTCGGCTAAGATATCATTTGTAAACCTAGGACACATATAGATATTCAATATTCTCCAAGTAGCTTCCTCAAAAAACATATTCTAGGTCACTTGCCTCTTATTTATACTCTCCAAGTAGCTTCCTTAAAACATATTCTAGGTCACTTGGCCCCACTTTCCTTATTTAGGGTTGGGTCCACTTCTAATTTCTCCATTAAAATTATTATTATTGAAATAATTTTTTTTTTTTTTTTTTTTTTTTTTTTTATTTTTCCTTATTTTTTAGGGTTAACCATTTTTCCATAAATAATCCTTCTTGATTTTGTCACCTTACTTTATCATTTCTTGATTTTGTCACTTCTCTTGATTATTTAAATAATCCACCTTGAATAAATAATATTAACCCATTTCTAGGCCACTTAACTGATACCGCTATTTTTAGAGTTAGCCATTTTCCATAAATATTCCTTCTTGATTTTTGTCACCTTATTTTATCATTTTCTTCTTTTAGGTCACTTTGACTTCTTTGACTTTTCGGGCTTCTTGAAAGCAGCTTCATGTGAGGGTCCTTCAACTTACGTGAGCCATAACTCTCAAACCAGGGAGGAGTTATGTGACATTCCACAGCACCACCGAGAGAAATGGCACGACAAGCAATATCATCTAGGATAGTTTCACCAACAATTCCTTGATCTTCATCTCGTTATTCCTCATACAAGCATAGGTCCTCAAACCATTCTTCTAGAATAACTCAATCCGTCAAGCGTCTTCCCGTGAGAACTTCATATAAAGGGACCACTTTGGAGTTCATCCATTTTGTACACCTTATCAATCATGATAAGACAATAATGAAAGCATGGGTCCTCAACCATTCTTCTAGGATAACTCAATCCACAAAGCGTCTTCTTTCGTGAGGGCTTTTCACCATAAGGGACCACTGGAGTTCATCCATTTGTTTGCCCAAATGGTGGTTTCCACTTGGACATATAAAGTCATCAAGGGGAATCATATCAATCAATTACTTAGCATCAACCAATGACATCAATCCAAACCGACCATTTACATCAATGACATATGATCCAACAAATCTCCCAGAAGTAATCAAACCCGTGGCATCAATGACAAACCATTGTATGGTAGCATGATCAACAATCTGGCATTGATGGCAATACTAGCATTGATGTCAAACCAATTACCAAACACCATTTACAAATTATTGATGTCAACGTGTAGAAAGACAAGGCGTACTCTACATCAATAGTCAATGTGACTATCTCTCCATATCAATCTCTCCATCAATAGAAATCAATAATCACATCAATGTGATTATCTCTCCCCTTTGACATCAATGGAAAGGGCCATTATCCTCTTGGGAGAAACCCTTGTCTTGTTGCTGCTATATAATCTCTCCCCTTTTGTATAAGGGATATCAATCTGATGTAATGCTGAAATACAACGAACATACTCCCCCTATGACCATCGCTCCTCCTAGAATTATTACTATGTGCTCTTTCTTCAAATATAGGTTTCTTTTCTAGGTATGCATCGATAAATATCTCCTCCTAGAATCATGGGAAGAGAATGACTCCCCTGAGGTTATGTCTCCCCTATATTCTACGCAAGATGAAAAATATGCTACCAAATGGCGATCCTTGGACTTGTTCATGCATCAAACTTGTGCCATACCATACATCATGAAACAAAGTATATGTCATCAAGTAAGGCAAGTCATGAACAATATATCCACCAAGTAAATCATGTACCAAAATGTGCCCACCATGCACAACACCCATGTACATCAATATGCATCAACAGTAATGTAAGAGATGTCATCAATGGAAATGTATCCCACCATGTATGCCAACATGTGCATCTACCAATATGCCAACATGTGCATCTGCTGTACCAAACAATGTGCAAAATACCATCCGTAGGTGTACCATCATACATCATTACTTGCACCAAGCAAATTATATCAACCATCGTCAATAAGCTAAGATTCTAATGATGTACACAATGACTATCGATCTACATGTCTCAATGTGCTTGGCCATCCACATGAAAATGACATGATATCAATACCAATACCATATACTTCCAATAATACATCATAAAGACAATGGCAGAGCTTCAAAAAAAAAATTACGGTATGCTCTAGGGTCAACATCAAGCCATACTCATGGGTTTGATGCCATGCACCCAATATTTTATTTTACATAATCCAATAGATGAACACTTAAACTGCAACAAATAGTGTCAGAACCTGCAATAAAGAATTTCAGACCCTGGAATACAGAGTTACAAAATTACATCAAACTCCAAACCATGTGCATTTCCTTTTTCCCAAAACTTTACAATGAACCGCATTTCTTTACTTTTAAGTCGCGTGTGTTATGCGACCTATTCAAGGTGGCCCGGCGTGTACAAGTATTTGTCCTGCTTCTGTTAGCTGTGTGTGCCTTAGTAGATGACACATTTGAACTTTCCTTCAATCTTTCATTACGATCGCGTTTTGCTCTGTCTTCTTCACCCACTTGTAGATGACCCTTCTCTTCAAACTTGAGCTCTGGTATCCATCTTTTCAAAGATGTCTCCTTTCTTACTTCATTCCTTCTTCTAGCCATGCTATGTGGAAGTCCTCACCATGGACTTTCTTCTTGTGTTCGAAAACTCATGGGTTGTGGCCAATCCCTCAATTTGTAGCATCTCATAAAGTTATAGTGAACATAAATATGTCCTATTTGATCATCTCAACATCTTGTGGTGTTATAGATTCTTCTATTATATCTTTCATAAGATCTACATTCAAAAGCTTTGTGACCATATCCATTACGCGAATAACAGTACATGAAAATACTTTCATACATGCTGCTTTGGTGTCCCAAGAATGGCTTCTTGATGTCTTCCTTGCTATTCTTTTGAAATTTTTCTTTTTTCTTGTGTAGATGGTTTCTTTGCAGCATTGTCTTCCTTCTTTGATATATTTACCTCATGCTTCTTGGGGGTGCTTCTTCGACATGTGTATCTTCTCCTTTGTATCAAGACACGATTTATCACATGATGATCTTTGACTTTCAAGATCTGTCAAGATAGGTGAGCTATTCAAGAATTTGTTTGTTTTCACCTTCTTTCTAAGGTCAACAATTTCAGCTTCCTAGCTTACAGCTTGTGACTCTTCCTTTTCATTTATTTGGATCTTCAGCAGGTTCCTCTATTCTTTTGGCTATTCCATTGTGTCTTGGGATGGACAATGGTTTCAGAACTTTTACTAATCTCATCATCTATATTCATGTCTTCTTTTCCATTCTTTAGTCTTGTGATCTCTTCCTTTTCTTATAATTTAGAGACTCTCTTCTTGTTCTTTGGGCATTCCTTTAGCTTCAAGATGTGCCTTTGACTCCTCCTAAGAAACTTCTTAGTGTTATCGAAGATAGTTATAGTGTGTATAAAAATGATCACTCCTATACATGTATAATCCCTCTTCAATTTCCTTTTGAAGTTTTTAATAGATTTCCTTCTATTCTTTTCATGGGATAAATACCATCCAACTTTACCAAACTATCTACATCTTCTTCTTCACTTGTAGAAAAATTCATCATCATCATCATTGCGTTTCAAAGGCTTTTAGAGTGTTCTTTACCTTCATTTGAAATATCCTCATGATCTTCCTTTTTGCCAATATCAACACATACTTCTTTGGTTTTATTTGAAATGTCTTCAAGATCTTCCCTTTGTGCTATTATCACTTGATTAATTATCTTCACTTGAAATGTTTCAAAATCACATTTAGAATAATGCATTCAAGAGTTTTTATGATTCTTTACCTTTGATGATCTTGATGGAGTGGTCTTCAATTTCTTCTTTCTCTTCTTTGCTTTGATATGTCTCCTCTGACTTTAACCATAGATCCTTGGCGGAAGTACATTTGTCCCATGCTCTCTTTGATGGGGCTTGAGAGTCCACTAAGAATTCTTGAGAGCCAATGCATCATTCTTCTTTCCTTCCCCTTTGAGCTGCAAACTTTGACTTGTTCTTCAACGAACATATCAGCGATGGTTGCCTTCAAATAGCTGCTCCATTGTCTTCAAATACCTCTCATCTCTATTCTCCAAATAGAATGGTTTTCCTCATCAAGGATTGGAACTTCGTAATCCATTTTGTGTCTATGGATCCCTTCAAGCTTGTTGATAAGGCATGGTGAAGAGCTCACGATACCAATTGTTGGACACACCTACCACACTTAGGGGGTGAATGAGTGTGGGGCTCTTTTCTCAAAACTTTTCCTCTTGCACAAAAACTCATCAATTAGCATTCAACATTTATTCATTACCCATTGTTTCATTTTATAACCGGTTAGATGTGAGGACACCTCGACAACATATATCAGCAATATATCATCAACAAGTCATCACCACAATGGCAGACACAAAGGAACACAAGATGTATTTACAATTTTCTTTTATTACAGAATACAATCCTTGGGGGTTTATGGAAACAACAATGAATAGAGTACAACTCTACAAGAGCACCAGCTCTATATGCAAGACTTCGCTTGCATTCTCAGCATCAAATCAGATGAGGCAACAATCCTCAACATATCAATGCAGTACCATAAACAAGAGCATCAACCATGCACCAACACATGCCAAACAACTTGTAATCAACACGTACCATAAACAAGTGCATCCAACCATGCACTAAGCATGTATATACCTAATCATGTGTCAACCACTCATCAACAATGAATCATCAATATGTACAACATCATCAACTATACACCTCATGTTTGTGCCCACTCATCCAGCACTTGTCTCAACCATGTGCTCAGCATGTACCTCAACCAAAGCCCTCATCGACTGTCAGTAAAATCTGATTTGTAGCTCTGTAATAGACACGGTGTTTCTGATCCACATTTATTCAAACTTCACTAGCTTTAACTTGACAAGAAACTAGCATTTTCATCAAACTTTTCTTTAGTCTCCATGCCTAGATTTGGATTAGTCAACAACCCTAACTTGAGTAATCATAAATTTGAACACATGATAATATGAGATCTAAAAAATGATACACAATGTTCTTTGGTGTGTTTATGCAAATTCTCAAGTGGCACTACTTGGAACCTCTCGGAAAAATGAGTTATAGCAAAAATGGCATACCTTTAGGATTACGACATTCAGAGAGCATCCTTGTAGAGAGTGCCCGCACAAAATATTTGATGAACTGATATGGAAACTATTGCACAACATGCTACAAAATTTACCCTAAGCGACACATTTGGTCTCCTTGAATTTGTCACGGTATGAATAAGTTATGACGTTTTGCCCCGAAACACCTGATTTTGACAAGTTCAGGGGTAAATACAAAACCTTTTTTCCACGGTGTGTAACTCCAAAATAAAATGACCCACAAGATGAATTTTGAACCAGGATACGTGGATATGTTGTCTCACTTGCATAGAAATTTCAGGATGCGAATCATTATATAAAAGAGTTATAGCGAAAATTGAGGATGACACGAAATAACATGCCTTAGAGGCAGTCAAAGATTTATCCTTCCTTGCATTTCGGCCTTCTTTCTTCACTTTCTTCAAATTTCATTTAAGATATCATTTTTAAACCTCGGACACATATAGATATTCAATATGCTCAAGTGTGTTCCAAATGAGAGAGCCTTCTCTTATACTCTCAAGTAGCTTCCTTAAAAACATATTCTAGGTCATGGCCCCACTTTCCTTATTTTAGGGTTGGGTCCACTTCTAAGTTCTCCATTAAAATTATTATTGAAATAATATTTACCCATTTCTAGATCACTTGACCTATTTTTCCTTATTTTAGGGTTAACCATTTTCCATAAATAATCCTTCTTGATTTTGTCACCTTACTTTATCATTTCTTGATTTTTGTCACTTCTCTTGATTATTTAAATAATCCACCTTGAATAAATAATATTAATAACCCATTTCTAGGTCACTTAACCTATTTTCCTTATTTTTAGGGTTAACCATTTTTCATAAATATTCCTTCTTGATTTTGTCACCTTATTTTATCATTTCTTCTTTTAAGGTCACTTTTACTTCTTTGACCTTCGGGGCTTCAAACCTTCATGTGAGGTCCTTCAACTTAGTAAGACCATAACTCTCAAACGAGGAGGAGTTATGTGACATTCCACATACCACCGAAATGGCATGACAAGCACTATCCATCTGGGATAGTTTCATAACAATTTCCTTGATCTTCATCTCGTTATTCCTCATACAAGCATGGGTCCTCCAACCATTCTTCTAGGATAACTCAATCCCGAGTAAAAGCGTCTTTCCGTGGGGGCTTTCACCATAAGGGGATTTTGGAGTTCGTAATTTTGTACACCTTATCAATCATGATAAGACAATAATGAAGCATGGGTCCTCAACCATTCTTCTAGGATAACTCAATCCACAAGTGTCTTCCGATGAGGGTTTCCCCATAAAGGGGACCACTTTGGAGTTTAAATCATTTTTACCTTTGCATCAATTGGTTTCCACTTGGACATATAACATTCTCATCAAGAGAATATGTCGATTACTTGACATCAACCAATGACATCAATCAAAACCAAACCATTTACATCAATGACATATGATCAACAATCTCCCAAGTAATCAAATTATTTGGCATCAATGACAACATGATCAAGAATAAGTAGATAACTTCACTTAGGAGGCTGACGAGAATCACTTGTGTGAAGCAATATCTATGAAATATGCAAGGCTTTGATACATATCTATACATCATACTCTGTTATCTAGTTCTCTTTCTGATGATTTTTTACATCCTAAATCAACTAGGGATTCCCTAAATAAATATGTACATCTTCTTAACTTTGAGCTGACAAAATGTTCAGTGATATTTTAGTTAAATTCTTTTGTTATCTTAGAAACAATTCTGAAATCAATTTTAAGAAAAAGAATTTTTTACTAGACTAACTTGAGATCAATCATTTAAGTATGTTGAAGCAATATCTATGAAATATGCAAGGCTTTGATACATATCTATACATCATACTCTGTTATCTAGTTCTCTTTTCGATGATTTTTTACATCCTAAACCAACTAGGGATTCCCTAAATAAATATGTTACATCTTCTTAACCTTGAAGCGACAAAATCGGTCGAAGCTGATATTTTAGTTAAAATTCTTTTGATTATCTTAAACAATTCTGAAATCAATTTTAAGAAAAAGAATTTTTTACTAGACTAACTTGAGATCAATCATTTAAGTATGTTTTGAAGGTTTTTGGACTTGAATAATTTCATTTTTGTATGTATGATTAATTCCTAAATAAAACTAGAAAATATTTTTCAAAAATAAATAATGACTCCATTTACCCAATAAAGGCACTTAGTCTACTGTTCTTTCATGCCTCATAGGGAGCCACAATCCCCAGATCGATCCTATGTTAGAATACGTATAATTTTGAGCTTTGAACTTTAGATTTTGTCTTTTAGAAATAAACAAATTTACCCAAAAAGCAAAAAACTTAGAGAATTGCCTTTTAATTTTAAAATAAATCGATCAGTTGATATTTATCAATAAGGCGCTTACAATATCTATCATTGATGAGTTACTCTAATTTGATCAAATGATCCTAATGTTATCCGAAGTTTAGAAGTGGCCTGAGTTTTAAAAGAAAATCTTTAACGGTCACTTCAGAGCTTCGTGGTTCGGATATTCCAACAAATCTAAACAAAAAAAACCCTGAAACTCCGAAGTCCTGAAGATATTCACTCATGATAATTCCTAAAGGACTTACGGACACGTCATATGACACATGTCTTTTAAATCTTTTCTTGGGTTGACACGTGGAACTTATTTTTGACATTTACGTCGGATGATTCAGACGTTTTCAAGTGACATGTGGCACCTCCCTTTTCTTGACACATCATTAAGAATGATGTCATCTCTGCCACATCACTATCGGATATTTCATTTCAGGATTTTTAGCAAAGGTTGAGTTCACAAACCATCGAAGTATCAAAGCGTCGAAGTAATGAATATTACAAAAAGTAAAAAGCGTTTTAAAGAGTTAATAAAACATTTAATATATGAGGTAAATCATGATTAAGGATTAATTAATCACTCCATAGTTTCAGACTTCGGTTAATTTATACCCTGTCATAATCAATATTCCGAACGCTAAACTGTCGAAGTGTTAATGATATTTATGATTGACTAAGGTTAATGATTTCAATAAATATTGTAAATCACCAGGTAATAAATTCCATAAAGTTTTTAATAAATTCTTCGTCAGTAGATCTATACAAAGACCGATAGACTTTATGAATAAAGCTCTTCGAATTTCAAAATCATTTTATCATTTTCAATTAGCATCTTTTCATTTAGTGAAGAGCTTTCAGACTTCTCTTGTTACAGGAAGGATAATTTTATTTCCTTAAGGATTATGTTGCCACGAAAATTTGCAAGGAAGCTTGATGGATCAGGTGATGATTCCAATCCAAATGCAGACGTTCTATCAGACACAACTCCATGAGTCACGAATGCCATTAAGTCCTGGAAGCAGGTTTATGATATTTTAGAGAATGAGATTATTAACTTTCCATATGACTTTGTCAAGGAAGACGATGAGTCCTTTTCAGCCAAGCTTAGATTGGTAGCACAGTCATAACTGCATAAGATTGTTGCACGACCTAGAATTATACCCTACAATGATATGATAAATTGGGATTTGGAACATATAGACATCCAAACCAAAAGCATCATCAACCAATAGAAGACCATCGTCAGATCGTTTCAACTAAATAATCCACAAGTAATGTATAAGATTTCCCCTACACCCAAACATACTTATAATACAACATTTCTTCTAGATTTTGAGAGAAAAGAAAACACTCAATATGGTAGAAAAGGTCATGATAGAATCAATACCTGGTGGGGGCATTCAGAAAAATTTAGAGCCGACGCTCATGGTATTTTTTCCACGGTGTCCTTAGATGCTCATATGTTATTTATAGCCATGATGCTATGTCCTATGTTTGGGAAAAGAACCCTGGACATTTCTTATTTGAGTGGGTAGATATACTGAATGAAGTAGCCGAGGGTTATAACTTCAATTGGGATAAAATTCTATCTTATAATTTGGCCAAGGAAATTGATGAATATCAATCATCAAAATCAAAAGGGCAACCTTCTCCTTTTTACATGTCAACATATATTATGGATGCCATTTGTTTCATGACCCCATTTCCCCTGATGAATTGGAGTTGGACCCCAACCAGTTCTGAGCCAATACATTTCTACCACTCAAAATTATGGGAGGAAAATGCCAAAGATTTCTTTTATGAAATATTTCACAGTGTAGTGGTACCTGTTCACATAACTATCTATGGCCACCCGCCACTCAGGATTTCAAAAAATATTATGGGCAATTTAGGTATACTTGCAGACTGGTTTATTGAGGAGAATTTCTCTTACATTATATTATTTGGTTGTTCTATTCCTCCTCATGCCCTTCCACAGTTTTTACCTGACAAGATTGTGTGCATATAAGTGGCATACAAAATAGTAGATGGAGGTATCAACAATGAATTGAAAGCAACTCAGATAAAGGTATGGATGACTTTCCCCATTCAAGTTGGTATGTGCACATTGTTATATTTTGGTCATTCTTAATTCGAGGCTATAGCCCTGGAAGATGTCAAGTTAGTTGACATCAAATTCAAGAGACATGATACACAAAATATAGCGGAGAATCATTTGGATCAATACAACATGAAGCGATACATCCATGAGGATTCTCCTTATGATGAGATATTCATAGAAGTTAGATCATATGAAGAAGTTCAAAGCAGATTCCAGACCCTGCCTCCTGACCAACATGATGGTTTCCTCATATTTCAAAATCATAGACGAAACAATTTACCAAGATATTGCAAGGAAAGTCAAAACCGATGCCTTCTTCACAGAAAACTAAACCCACAGGATCTGAACCAAGTTGCTCCACGAAGAAAAAAAGATGAAGAAGTCCCAAAAATTTCAGAAGGGTTATTCCAAGAAATAAAAACATCACTTTCAATTCTGATTAATCAAAAAGAATTAGCTCAGTTTGAAGATTTCATGAATCAAGTACAAATGTATCCCCATTCAACGCCAACTATTGCTGGTGGCACCCCAAATACAACATGTCAGGAACATTTCACAATAATTATTTCTCCTATTCCATCCTTAACCACTTTATAAACAAGTTTTGGAAATCTTGATTCATAGCTCATTCATGTTGATGATCTTACTCCTATATTTCCTGAAGAGATGCCTACCTCAAGTTTCATTTTTAGCAAGAAACAAAAAGCTATTGTAAAAATAGAATATCACCAAAAGGATGGAGTAGTCACTAAAAGGAAAACATTGGTGTATGGTGGGAAAGATCAAGATTGTTAGGATATTTAGACACTTAGGAGTTAGTTAAGATCTACTTGGTCTAATATGTCGTTAGGTAAAAGTGTGTTTCTTTAGTATGCATTAGTATGCATTTGTAGTTAGG
>SNQJ01S0243431.1:0-13332 GCA_010110895.2 Picea sitchensis
TTTTGAATATATTTTTTTAAATGTGTTTTTATCTTCATTAAAAATATATATATGTGAAGATTTTCTCTTTTCTCTTTATTTATTTTTTAATGTAAATTTAATAAAAAAGAAGAAGAAATTATTAAATAAATTTTAAAGGGACCATTTATGATACAATTTTGGTTTTTTTATTTGTGTAGGGATTTGTTGTCAAGGCCACAGTTTGAATTAGGTCGTAATTAGCTGTAATTTTAATGTTTAGAAAAAAACATTTTGCTTTAGGTAGCATCATGTTTTTATTTAGGTGTTGATTTTAAGGTTTTTCTAAGCAACTATTTTATTTTTTAAGGCCATGTTTGAAAAAAATTGTAATTTTGACCCGGTCAGAAAAATTGGTGCTATCGGTAGCACCACATTTTGATTTGGGGGTTGATTTTAGATTTTTTTTTTAGCAACCATTTTATCCTTTAATCCCATGCTTGAAAAAAGTTGTAATTTTAACCCGATTACAAAAAGTGGTGCTACCGGTAGCACCACTTTTTGTAATCGGGTTAGCACCACTTTTTGTAATCGGGTTAGCACCACTTTTTGTAATCGGGTTAAAATTACAACTTTTTTCAAGCTTGGGCTTAAAGGATAAAATGGTTGCTAAAAAAAAAATCTAAAATCAACCCCCAAATCAAAATGTGGTGCTACCGATAACACTTTTTGATCTGGGGGTTGATTTTAAAGTTTGTTTGAGAAACCATTTGATCATTTAAGCTCATGCTTGAAAAAAGTTGTAATTTTGATCCGGTTACAAAAAATGGTGCAACCGGTAGCACCACTTTTTGATTTGGGGGTTGATTTTCATGTTTTTTATGCAAAAATATGGGTTTTAAGGGCTAGAGTTCTCGTTTTAAGGTCACAATTCTCATTAATTTGGTAACTATGTTCTATGAAAATTATGCAACTTTATGCAACTATGTAACTTTATGAAACATGCAACTTATGCAACTTTATGCAACAATGCAACTTATGCAACTTATGTAACTATGCCATTTTATGCAACTATGCAAGTTATGCAACTTTATGCAACTATGCAACTTTATGTAACTTTATGCAACATGCAACTATGCAACTTATGCAACTTTATGCAACATGCAACTTATGTAACTTTATGCAACTATTCAACTTATACAACTATGCAACTTATGCAACTTTATGAAACTATGAAACTTATGCAACTTTATGCAACTTTATGCAACTTTATGCAACATGCAACTTATGAAACTATGCAACTTTATGCAACATGTAACTTATGAAACTATGCAACTTATGCAATTTATGCAACTATGCAACTTTATGCAACTTGACTCTTATACATGGAAATTCAAATTTATTCATGGTGGATAATGTTACACGTGCCAACGCACTAGATCAATACATTTGCATCATTTGCAATATTAGGAATATTGTTTGTTTATAGCTCATAGGAATTTTATGTTCAACCTAAATTTTGCTAGATGCCTTGACTTTTTTTCATGGCTCACAAGGCTTGACTAGGCTCACAGAGGTTGTATGTTCCCCTTGAATTTTTCCTAGTGTGTCTATGCTCACAGAGGTTGTACGTTCCCATTGACTTTTGCACTAGACTGTCTACGCTAACAGAGGTTGTACGTTCCCCCTGGCTTTTGAATTAGACTTACATATTGAATCGCAAGATCATAAATCATCTCGTTCGTCTTGACTTTTGGTTTGATTCACAGAGGTTGTAATTCCCCCCTGGATTTTGTCAATACCTCACAAGACTGGTTGATTCTCCAAATCTCCCTAGCTAGCTTCAAGGTGGTCCATCTAGCCTCTCATTGGAGAATGATCGTTGATGCTGCCAAATTTAACAAAATGGTAGGCCTATGGCAACTCATATGTCTTACCAAGACATATATTCATGGAAAAATAATAAATGTGAAAGTCTCTGCAATTACTCTTGACCTGAGATCAAGATTTTCTAATGTGAATTCATTACCATGAAGAAATGGCTTTGTGCAAATATAGTTTTACATCTCTAAAGTATCCTCAAACATAACATCTAAATCTAGAGAAAATCTCTCTATGAGAAATAATGAGAAATTAAAATCATGAGCGACGACGTAAAATAACATGACATCGATCTCAAAAGGCCTTACATTCTAATTAAACCATGCTTGTTGAATGCAGTTCACATTTCACGACTTTCAAGTAAACAATCATCATCTCTTCCAAAATACTTATCTCACTAACTTATATTCTCATTTTATTGAGTGTAGGTACCACCAAATAGGTACATGTCATATCTATCTTCCTCGATTAAGGACCAAGATATACCAGGAGAGGTTGAAAGTGAGACGTATTGTACTAGATCTAACAGTTCTAGATCAACTAGAGAGGAAAAGGTAAGGAGAAGATTTCGTAGACGCATGAAATTTTTTATTGTTGAAGGAGGGTCATGTGATTATGATGATGAGATAATATGTGACATTGAGTTTCCCTTGAGGTATAAACATTTAGTGCAACCATCAATGGACACATATTTCTTCATCAATGGGAGGATGTATCACATTGCTCCATCGTCCTTACATGGATTGGGGCTATTTTCCATGGATGGCATAAAGGTCAAATATGGCACTGTAACTTAATTGATGGAGTATGTCAGACCATGCTACAAATAAAATCACTTGTTGATGTTGGTTCGATATACTTGAAGTATGAAAAGATACATAGTTGCTGCAAATTATATACAACTAGTAGACAACAATCAAAACAAAGGGGTGACTATGTATATTGATGGAAGGCCAAAAGCTTCCGGAAAAATTGTAGGATTTATAAATAATACACGAACATGGACAACAACTAAGCAACCGAATTGCATATTTGAGGGGCGTGAAAGAAATCGTATATTTGTATGTGCAACAAAATCAATAGTGATGCAGCCGCACCCGCAGGCACGTCTGCTCACAGGATCTTCTCCTTCCTCGGCTCGAAGAATACAATCTGGTCCTTCTATTTTCCTATCAGGAAATCTGCTCCCACAGATCTCTTCACGCGATCCCCCCTTATTTACTTATCGGGGAATCAGAACTCGAGACTTCGCGAGTCCAAAGGTTGAGAACTGGGCTCTCGAATCCCCGAGATCCGATGTCTCAGTCAACGCTGACCCCTTCCGTATCTATCGAGACTTGTCTTATCGTGGTTTCTCTACTTGCGATATCGAGCACTTTGATTTACCGACTCCCGATACCCGACGTGACGAAACTCCGATGCACACGTGTGAGTTGACCTTTCCACTTCCCGTCACTTCTATCGGGATTTCGGATTTCGCTAAATCGCGAATCCTGATGTCAAATATTTTGGGACTTTACTTTCCCCAAACGCCGATACAATGTGTCACATGTCCTCCACTAATTCTGCTGTGGCCCACACACAACTCTTCCGTCGAGATATCGTGTTTCGCGATTCCAAGTTGCACGAGTATCTTGTCTCCGGAACCTCCGATGCTCCGAACCCCGACTCCTTTGAATCTTCTGACACGCGTCCCAAATGCTGGACGGTTTTGATCTATTAGGATATTGCGGATCGCGATATCACAACTCCTGCTGTAATAATTTGGAGCTTCCACTCGCGAAACCCTGATCCACGATATGAGTGTGGATCCAACGACCCTCGTGGTCTTGATCAACAGTTCCGCCCCTCCTGAGCTTTAAACCCTTTGTCGTTCTCACCGTAACCTCCTTGCACCTCCGCAAGATCTAACGACCCTCAGAACTTCGAGAAATCTCCTCAGTGGATCTCAACCATCCGTTTCTTCCTTATGTAATCCACGAAATGACGACGAGTTCTTCCACAGAACTTGTCCGCTTGCTCGCAAACCTGCGATGCTCCTTGCAATCCTTCCAGGCACGACTTGTCTGCGCTTCCCTTGGTGATTACTCAGGGTTCTATACCTCCTAAGCTTCCTTACGACTCTCAAGTCCTCAAAAAGAAACTTTGCACGCACTCCTTGTGGCAAATCTTCAACAACCATCTAAGTGTTGAAGTTCTTCGACTCTGCGTACACTTGCAACAACGGTCTGTCAAAGATTCACTCAGGTTCGCAACCCTGAGACTTCTACATGGCCTGCACACTCCTTGCACGACTCCTGTGTCTACAACACCTTTGAGGAAATGAGAACAAAAGCTATCTCTATCTGAAACCTCTGTCGACGCACTCCTTGCGGACAATTCAACTGCACTCCTTGCAGAAATCTCTGGCTCAAATAGAGAAACAATTGAAACTCATTCCTTCACCCTCTCAGACTTCAATTCAACCATGAAATCATATACACAACATATAAAAACAAATGTATAACTGGAAGCAAACAATCATGAGCATAACATCAATACACAGAGAAAGACACAAAAAAAACCATGGATTTGAATCAAAGCTCTTCTATTAATTCAAATATCAGTACATGGGTGTTCTTTACACAATTCTCTGCTTGCTCTTTCTCTTTTCCTGTTCCTATTTTGTGCTCATGCTTTTGTTACAAAGATACAATGAGGGTGTCTATATCCATTTTCCCTCCTTCTTCTAAATTGTCTAATCTATGAATTCAATTCTACCTACTTGCATTAACTAGATTAAATGCCGTCTACCTACTAAAGGACGAGAGCTATCCGCTCAAGGTCCATTTACAATATACAAAGGCGCTCCTTCTTAAATGGCTTCATTAAAGTTTTGCGCATCAATTCCAAAGTGTTTTCAAAATTAGGTGTTGGCTTATCCAGCTGTCTTCCGCTTCCGCGCTGGCTCGCTTGATGTGTTGGCGATGCTCCTGCATCATACTCCCTTGCTTGAAAAATTTCATGGGCTCCTGTCCATGAGCTCCCGCACGGTCTGTCTATGCTTATGTATCTCCACTTCATTTTCCCAGTTGGCATCTTCCATTGGATGGCCCTTCCATTTGACCAGATACTCATAGTATTCTTTCCTCCTGGTCTTCTTGCCTACTCTCTTGTCCATTATGCATTCCATCTGTGACTTCTCTGCAACTAGCATCTATTTCATCCACTGGATCACTGGCTGCTCAGTTCCAGTCTCTGCTTCTCCAGCTCTATATGGGTATAAATCCGAGATATTGAATATCGGAGATATTTCGATCCCATCCGGTAACTCGATCTCATAATCATTTTCCCCGAATTTTCTCAAGACCCTACATGGTCCGATTTTCTTCATTTTCAATTTATTGTATGTTCCCCTCGGGAACCTTTCTTTCCTCAAATGCGCCAGAACTAATTCACCAACCTCAAACTGAAGTTGTCTCTTCCGCTGGTCAGCTCTGCGCTTATATTCCTGGCTTGATTTCAGCAGTCGCTCCTTCACCTGGCTGTGAAGTTCTTCCATCGCCTCAACGAATTCTTCTGCACTAGCGCTGCTAGTAGCAATCTGTTCTGAATCCCTCAGTTTAGAAATTCCTCTCGGCTGTTTCCCATAGACAACCTGAAATGGACTCCGACCCGTGCTCCTATTCACTAAGTCATTATAAGCAAACTCTGCCTGTGGTAATATATTATCCCACTGGCTGTGGTGCTTTGTCACCAAGCTTCTCAGCAAGTCTCCCAGACTTCTCTTCACTACTTCTGTTTGTCCATCCATCTGAGGATGATAAGATGAACTAAACATCAAGTTAGTTCCTAGCTTCTTCCATAAGGTCCTCCAAAAATGCCCTATGAATTTTGTGTCTCTGTCCGAAACTATGCTTTTCGGCAACCCATGAAGTCGAATGACCTCTCTGAAAAGCAGATTTGCGATGTGAGTCGCATCACTGGTTTTCTGGCATGGGATGAAGTGTGCCATCTTAGAAAAACTATCCACTACCAAAAAGATTGAATCAACACCTCTTTGTGTCCTTGACAAACCCAATACAAAATCCACGCTTATCGCCTCCCACGACCTTTCTGGTATGGGCAATGGTTGATAAAATCCTGCATTCTGCTTCCTCCCCTTCGAATGCTGGCAAATTCTACATCTGTTAACGAATCTTTTGACATCTTCTCGCATTCCCGACCAAAAATATGACTCATTCAGCTTCACGAATGTTTTTTCATGGCCAAAGTGCCCTGCCAAACTTCCACTGTGTTTCTCCTTTAACAAGTTCTCCCTCATGGAGCAATTCAGAATACACAGTTGATTTCCTCTGAACAACAATCCTTCCTGGATCATGTAGTCCATCCATTGGCTTCTGTCTCTAAGAACTGGATTCTCAGCTGCTTCATATGCTTCCTTGAAATCCTGATCATTTGCGTACATGTCCCTGAGATCTGCAAAACCTAACGTTTTGACTCTGAACTCCTGCAACAACAAACACTTCCTGCTCAAAGCATCAACCACTTTGTTAGCAGTACCCGAAATGTGTTTAATCACAAATGTGAAATTCTGCATATACTCTACCCATTTTACATGTCTCTGATTCAACTTCTCCTATTGAGTTACAAACTGTAATGAGTGGTTATCACTATACAAGACAAATTCTTCCGGGATCAAGTAATGCCTCCATTTCCTCAACGCCTGTATGATAGCATAGAACTCCTTATCATATGTGGAGTACTCCCATTTTGCTTCATTCAACTTCTCACTGAAGTATGCTATCGACCTGTCTTCCTGACTCAAGACCGCCCCGATTGCAAACTCACTTGCATCACATTTCACTTGAAACGTCTTTTGGAAATCCGACAACACCAAAACTGGTTGTTCCGTGATCTTCCGCTTCAACAGATTGAAGCTCTTCTCAGCCTCTGCTGTCTAGTGAAAAGACTTATTCCACTTCTTCACTGTATCCATCATCGCTGCGCTAATTCCACTGAAATTCCTAATGAATTTACGGTAGAAACTAGCCAATCCGTGAAAACTTCTCACCTCAAAAATATTTCTCGGTGATGGCCAATTTTTAATTACCTCCACTTTTCCTGGATCCATAGTCAATTCATTCGCAGATATAACAAAACCCAGGTAAATGAGCTCTGTCTTCATGAATGAGGACTTCTTCATGTTAATAAACAACTTCTCCTGCTATAGCTTCTTCATCACTGTAGCCAAATGCTTCAAGTGTTATGCCACTGATTTACTGTAAATTAGTATGTCATCCAAATACAAAATGACGAACTTCCTGATGAACTCCCTCAGGACTTCGTTCATCAACCTCATGAAGGTACTCGGTGTGTTTGTTAAGCCAAACGGCATAACAAGCCATTCATACAATCCTTCGTTTGTCTTGAATGCTGTCTTCCATTCATTGCCTTCCCTCATGCGAATCTGGTGATATCCTCTTTTCAAATCTATCTTTGAAAAGTATTTTTCTCCGCTCAAGCAATCCATCAGATCATCTATTCGCGGCAATGGAAACCTGTACCTAATGGTTATATTGTTGATGGATCTCGAGTCGGTACACATTCTCCAACCTCCATCTTTTTTTGGACTGAGTACTGTTGGAACAACACACAGACTCAAGCTTTCCCTGACTAACCTTTTGTCCAATAAATCCTGGACCTGCTTCTTGACCTCTTCATTTTCTTGCGGTGTCAATTTATACACGACTTTGTTTGGAAAACTGGATCCTGGTATGAGATCAATGTGATGACTCACACTCCTCATCGGTGGCAATGAACGAGGTAATTCGTCCACTATGATGTCAACAAACTCTTCCAGTAGTTCCTGAATCTCTTCTGGTAAATCATCCACTCTCGTGCTAGTCAGAACAATCCTCGGTTTCTCGACCATAAAGAATTGTGGATCTTCTTTCTTCTTTACCTCCGTAAGAAGCTCCTTCCCACTCATGAGAAGTACTGTGTTTCTTACTTTCGGCTTCACCTCCTTATATTTTATCGGAAGCAACATATGTGTTCTCCCATTCTTCTCCAGGGTATATGTGTTCATTCGCCCATCATGAATCACATTTCTGTCATATTGCCACGGTCTACCCAACAATAAATGACATACATCCATGGGAATAACATCACATAAGATCTTATCATTATATCTACCTATATTGAATTCGACCAAGCATTGTTTAGTAACAGTTACCTGGTGTCCTTTCTGTAGCCATGAAACTCTGTATGGGCTTGGATGATCAGTTGTCTCCAGCTCCAGCTTCTCTACCATCTCTGTGGATACGAGATTATTCATTCTACCGCTGTCTACAATGACCTTGCACACCTTGTCCTTGGTCTTGCAAGCAATCCTAAAAAGTCTGGTCCTTTGGACTGAGCTTTCCACCTCCTTCTCTGGTGTCAAAAGGACTTTTCGCATCATCAATGACCTTCCGCCTTCTGCATCTTCTGCCTCAACATCCCGCCTATGCACTTCGGTGATGTGAGATTCTCCGATGTCCTTTTTCTATGGACACTCATAAGACTTGTGCCCATTCTTTCCACATGTGAAGCATGTGATTACTCCACCTCTTCCTCTTCCTCTACCTCTAGTACGAGGAAACATATTATTATCAGCGTATCCTCTGCTCTGCTCATTATGCTGCCCTCTCTGTTCAACATATGGCCCTCGCTGTGAGGTCCCACCTCTCTCAACTTTACCCTGAGGTTTCTTCCATTCCTCCTTGGGCTTCTGGTATTTATCCTGGGCAACTACTTTGCCTTTGGGCTGACTTCTGCCTCAACCCCTCTGACTCTGCTTTCGTCTCAGCTTCTCCTAAGCTTTCAGAGCAATCTGATAAGCATCCTCCACCGTCCTGATGGTTACCATGCTCATCTCGTCCTGGATATCGTATCTCAGGCCATTCATATACCTGGCAACCTTCTCATCATCGCTCTCCCGATGACCTGCCCTGATGTTCAATCGATAGAATTCCTCCGTGTATTCTTTCACTGTCATCAATTTCTACCTCAAGTTATTCATTCTCCTGAACAAAGTAATTTGATAATCTCTGGGGATGAATTTCGCCTTCATCTTCGCGATCATCCTGTCCCAGCTCTTGATTTTTTGCTTGCCCTTGCAGCATCTATCTGCTTGTAGCTCGTCCCACCATAATGCTGCATGTCCTTTCAAGCACGTGACAACATGCCTGACTTTCTTGTCTTCTTCGACATCTTCATAGTCGAAGTAAGTATCCAGAGCTCTAATCCAATCTAGAAGCTCCTCTGGATCCAAGTTTCCTTCATAGATTGGAATGTCCATCTTTGCTTTTGCACCCATCCTGGCAATGGCTTTGATCAATCGCTCATTTGATGCATCTTCTGCTACAAATTCCTCCTCTCGTTCAGCCTCTACTTCACTATCGGAATCACTCAGATCCCCAGCACTAACTGTGCGTCTTTGTGCTGTCTCCATGTCCTCGAGTCTCGCTCGGAGATCACGCATCTGTATCTCCATTTCTGGATTTATTATCGGCATGCCTCTTCTCCGTACTTCCCTATCCTATGGATCAGGTGATTGCACATCCCTTCTCCTTGGCGGCATGGTGAATTCCCTTCTTCTCTGCTACAAAAAGAAAAAAGTCTTTCTGTTCTCTAATACCACTCTTGATGCAGCCGCACCCGCAGACACGTCCGCTCACAGGATCTTCTCCTTCCTCGGCCCAAAGAACACAATCTGGTCCTTCTATTTCCCTATTGGGAAATCTGCTCCCATAGATCTCTTCACGCGATCCCCCCTTCTTTACTTATCGGGGAATCAGAACTCGCGACTTCGTGAGTCCAAAGGTTGAGCACTGGGCTCTCGAATCCCCGAGATTTGATGTCTCAGTCAACACTGACCCCTTCCGTATCTATCGGGACTTCTCTTATCGTGGTTTCGCTACTCGGGATATCAAGTACTTTGATTTACCGACTCCCGATACCTAACGTGATGAAACTCCGATGCACACGTGCGAGTTGACCTTTCCACTTCCCATCACTTCTATCGGGATTTCGGATTTCACTAAATCGCGAATCCTAATGTTGAATATTTTGGGACTTTACTTTCCCCGAATGCCGATACAATGTGTCACCTGTCCTCCACTAATTATGCTGTGGCCCACACACAACTCTTCCGTCGGGATATCGCGTTTCGCGATTCCAAGTTGCATGAGTATCTTGTCTCCGGAACCTCCGATGCTCCGAACCCCGACTCCTTTGAATCTTCTGACACGCGTCCCAAACGCTAGACGGTTCTGATCTGTCGGGATATCGCAGATCGCGATATCACAACTCATGCTATAATAATTTGGAGCTTCCACTCGCGAAACCCCGATCCACGATATGAGTGTGGATCCAACGACCCTCGTGGTCTTGATCAATGGCTCCGCCCCTCCTGAGCTTTAAACCCTTTGTCGTTCTCGCCGTAACCTCCTTGCACCTCCGCAAGATCTAATGGTCCTCAGAACTTCGCAAAATCTCCTCAGTGGATCTCGACCGTCCGTTTCTTCCTTATGTAATCCACGAAATGACAACGGGTTCTTCCACAGAACTTGTCCGCTTGCTTGCAAACCTACGACGCTCCTTGCAATCCTTCCAGGCACGACTTGTCTGTGCTTCCCTTGGTGATTACTCAGGGTTCTATACCTCCTGAGCTTCCTTACGACTCTCAAGTCCTCAGAAAGAAACTTTGCATGCACTCCTTGCGGCAAATCTTTAAAAACCGTCTAAGTGTTGAAGTTCTTCGACTCTGCGCACACTTGCAATAGCAGTCTGTCAAAGATTCACTCAGGTTCGCAACCCTGAGACTTCTACATGGCCTGCGCACTCCTTGCACGACTCCTGTGTCTACAACACCTTTGAGGAAATGAGAACAAAAGCTATCTCTATTTGAAACCTCTGTCGACGCACTCCTTGCGGACAATTCGACTGCACTCCTTGCATAAATATCTGGCTCAAATAGAGAAACAATTGAAACTCATTCCTTCACCCTCTCAGACTTCAATTCAACCATGAAATCATATACACAACATATAAAAACAAATGTATAACTGGAAGCAAACTGTCATGAGCATAACATCAATACACAGAGAAAGACACAAAAAAAACCATGGATTTGAATCAAAGCTCTTCTATTAATTCAAATATCAGTACATGGGTGTTCTTTACATAGTTCTTTGCTTGCTCTTGCTCTTTTCCTGTTCCTATTTTGTGCTCAGGCTTCTGTTACAAAGATACAATGAGGGTGTCTATATCCGTTTTCCCTCCTTCTTCTAAACTGTCTAATCTATGAATTCATTTCTACCTACTTGCATTAACTAGATTAAATGCCGTCTACCTACTAAAGGAAGAGAGCTATCCTCTCAAGGTCCATTTACAATATACAAAGGCGCTCCTTCTTAAATGGCTTCATTAAATTTTTGCGCATCAATTCCAAAGTGTTTTCAAAATTTGGTGCTGGCTTATCCAGCTGTCTTCCGCTTCCACGCTGGCTCGCTTGATGTGTTGGCGATGCTCCTGCATCAAATAGTTGTAGGTGAAGGGATGTTGATCGATTAGGATTTGAATTGAATAGATGGAGGGGATGCTACTATGGGGCTAAATATCTTATATACCATTTAACTCAACCTTTGATTAGTCACTCTTATTATTTTTTTTTTTGCATTAATTATCTTATATACCATTTAACTGAACCATTTGAATTAATTATCTTTCTTCTTGTATTGTGGCAGAGTGATCATGCCCATATTCCTGCATGGTCTAGAGGCAACTCCGAATAGGTAAAATTCGATGTAATAATTTTTTTTTTTTAAATTATATAATAGTTGTTAATATGATTACAATATCTAATTTTTTTTGATGTTACAATTATTTTCATAAATTTTATTGATTGATTTATTGTGTTAGGGTGACTGTGAAAAGTCACTTGCATCTACATCCGTCCAGGGTGACCGTGGAAAGTCACGTGCAACTACATCCCTCCAGGGTGACTGTGGAAAGTCACCCGCTGTGCCGCATCAGGTAAATGTTAATAGTAACTAAATATGATTAGAATAACTAAATTTCTGTAATGTTAAAATTAATTTCCTTAATTTTATTGTTTGATGTTTATAGTCCACACTTGATGTGGATGATGAGGTGATTGGGGAAGAAATATTTTATTCAACAAACCCAATGTAAAATGTTAGGAAGGCTCTGAAAAGGGAAAACATAGAATTACTTGGTTTTATTAGCAGAAGACCCATGACGAAGGAGATCAACGCAATAATTAATGAGGTGAAAGCTCAAGTACATTCTTATGGGGTAAGTGACATATTTACATAATTTTATCAGCTATGGCATATATTCATTTATGATTTTTAGTTTTATATTTTTTATATGATCTGATAAAGTCAAGTATTCCTTTTGTATGATTTTTTAAAACCTGAGAGTGGACAACCTACATAGATTTTTATTGGTAGAAATGATGCTCCACTGCAACCACAACGTTGACATAGCATACTAGTGAGGGTTTTTGACTCTCCCGAGGTTAGCTTCGAATCAAATGATGAGAATACTAATTTTGAGCAGCATGACATGCCTGAGCAGGGCCATACAAACATTGGGACTCCACATGATGTTGGAGATGAACCTAGTTTCGATTGTGAGGAAGCTTATCCTGGAGCAAAATGGGTGAAAAGCACGAGATCAATAGATGCCACCTTTCTGGTGGATGACAGTTATGTTCCAATACAGATACAAAATACTGCATGTATTTATTAATTAATTGATTGATTTTTATCATGTAATTGAAAATAACATATGTCAAAATTATTTTAAATTAATGATCATAATGTTTTTGCATGAAATAATGTATTCTATAGGAACTTGAATGACAAGCCTTTGGATCTTTTTGCCCCCACCATTCATACAAGGTGGAATGGCCAAGATAGAAATTTGAAAGATGAATTGATAAGCCATATGGTAAACTTGTTTGGAAATACATTCAACAAATATGTGGTCACACATTTAGTTGGCGAGAGCTTGAAATATACCAGGGCCCAGTATACGAAAAGATTGGAAGAAAACCACAAGTATGAGCACTCTCCCATGGTTTGGGAGAAAGAGTGGAAGGCACTGATAGATGATGCAAAGGAGAATTTTCTAAAAATACTAGGACACGAACCACAACCTGGTCAAACAAAGTACGACACATATCATATTTTTAGTGAAATATGCTCAATTTTGTTTTTTTTTTTTTGTTTTAAATAACAATTGCGACATCTAACATATTTCAAAATTTTCATAGGATTCCTGACACCTCCAAAGTGTAATGTTCCTAACTTGGCTAGTCTACGAAACGCTGCTAATGTGTGTGCAGGATCAAAGGTTTACAACATATAAATGATCATACAAATAATAAATGCGACAAAGGACTGCAAGTTTGTATTATGATATCTCTGTGGATTACAA
>SNQJ01S0243433.1:0-13271 GCA_010110895.2 Picea sitchensis
TGGCTTGTGGGACACTGCAGGTAATGTCCAGATGAGTTTCGTATTTGTTTCTGGATTGGAACAGTTCATTTTCTGTTCAGGATCCATGTTGGGATGCATTTTGATTTGGAATGTCCGTCAGATTCTGTCATTGTAAGCAGAGTGACCTACGTGACAGAGGCTCTGGTCTGCTGCACTAGGGTATGGTCTTGCCTTTGGCGTTGAGGGTTTTTTTTTTTTTTTAATTCGTTTATTTATTAGTTCAGTGAAATTTTGAGCTGACAAAGCTCAAGTCTCAAACTTAACTTCATTGTTATTAGGGACTAACATCCTCTCCATGACTTGGGAGGTCCCCTCCAACCATTTCCAATTTTTTTTTTTTTCATCACAGTCTATCCATTTACTATTACCCTCATAGCATTCCTGGTTGAATGGGGTGCTCTCCAAGTTACCCTTTTTAGTAAAAGGATCCAAAAAAAAGTCATCCAGAAAGGCCAAAAAGCTATCCAAAAATGCAAGGGTTTGGGGATTTGAGTATTTATTCGTGACTTGACTTGGAATGAAAATATAGCTGAACTCAAAGCTTGGGGTTGGGTGTGTCGACATGACTTCTGGCTTAGGTTCACTGTTGGTTTTAGGGATCTTAAACTTTTTTCTGGATACTACTCTTTGTACAGGATGAAAGTGGGTGCAGATTCAGCAGAAACTGGGCTAGACTCAGGTAGAAGAAAGTCCCAACCATTCTTGGAGACAATATTCCCAAGTGATAGGCAAAAATTTCTCCAGTCAGCTGGCCGTCAAGTGTTGCAAGCTTTGTATCCTATTCCATTGTGGTTGAAAAGTGCCAAGTTTACATTGCATATCACTGAATTTATAATGAATTATTTTATGATGATGCTTTCGTTTTCAATCGAGTTGGTTTTATTGTTGATTACAGTTCCATCCTATTTTGGTTATGTATTTGGTTATTGTGCCTTAGTTTATCGTTTACAGTCTCCTGGTAATCCATACACTTCCTGGGATGTGTAAAGAAGAATGTTCACTGGAGGATGTTTTAATTTTCAAATAACAGGGAGACAAAAATGTCATGATTCAGGGAATTCAAGAGATAAATTGAGGCATTTCTTCATATCACGTGCTTTGCAATCTTTCTTTCATAACTAAAGGACCTCAGATTGATAATATTCATTTCAAAGATCAAATAAATTATAACTAGAGCTATGGAAGAGTCAATGATTTCAGTAACTAGTGAAATTTGCAATATTAAATGTTGCCTATCTTACAGTTGTGCATTGACTGCTTCTGTTTCTTTTCTTCAGCAATACTAGGGCTTCAGCAATATATTTTCGACTATGCATTTGAGCGAATTGGTGTTGAAGGTGGACAGGTGGAGCATCCCATTTTAATGACCGAGTGCCCCTATAATCCACTTCAGTCCCGCAGCAAGATGGCAGAGCTCCTTTTTGAGACTTATGGTGTCCCATATTTAGCTTTTGGAGTTGATGCTGCATTCAGCTACAAGTACAATTGGGAAATTGTGATAGTGATGGTCTAGTCGTATGTGCAGGCTTTACCACAAGCCATGTTATTCCTGTAATTTCATTTATCCTTGTCTAATTTTTTTATTTTTTTTATTTATTTTTATCAGGCTGTCATAAATATTTATTGAAGAATTGGATTTTCAATCCCTGGCTGAAAGCTTTTAGATATTAATATCAAAAAGTCTAGGAGCATTAAGGGTGGATTTTGACCAATAATACTTCATGGTTTCTCTTTCTCTGCCCTTGTTTTAGCCTTTTCTTGATAAATTCCTATTGCTGTCTCAGAAGTTTTTTACTGTCGGTAAATATTGAAGAATTGGATTTTCAATATGCTGAAAGCTTTTAGATATTAATATCAAAAGTCTAGGGCATTAAGGGTGGATTTTGACCACAATACTATGGTTTCTCTCTTCTCCTTCCTAGTTTTAGCCTTTTCTGATAAATTCTATTCATTAAGTTATCTTATCTTCTTTAGTTTTGTTTTCTTTTACCACCTTCGGCCATCTCCTTTCACCGATTTGATGTCCTGCCTCTTGAACTTGGATGTCATGGATGGATACTGACAGGGCTTAACCCAACTACGATGATTACTTGGGTATTCTTGGGTTCCCATCTGGTAGGCTGTCTCTCTTAAGAGTGCATTAGACTTGCAGTCCTCCTTTTCTTTCTTTTGTTGTTTTTTTTTTTTTTTTTTTTTTTTTTTTTTTTTTTTTTTTTTTTTTTTTTTTTTTGTTTTATGTGTTTTATGTGTAGGTTAAGCTAAGTGTGGCTGGAGTTTCTCTAAAGAATAAAAAACTGCCCCTTTATTTAGGCCCTCGGTTCCAAATTTTGAACCAAGTGGCTCACAATCATATAATGCCCATACCATATATCTAACACCGTTATCTTCACGAAAATGGCTTCTAATGCGATAAAAACAATATCACCCAACATAATATCGACTATACCTACAGAATCTTCCGGAACAATTTAGATTCATCAGTCAATAACTAATTCATAGGAAGGACAACACAATGCATAATTCAACAGGTACCCATTCTAACATGCCATCACAAGCCGCTTCCTTTCTTTCACCTACTCAACCTGGTAAAAAATTGCCTAAAAACCATTGTCCACCCTCTCGCCAACTAGAAAATCATCTAGTCTGACGACGATACCCTGCCCTCCAGCCTTAAAACTCTCTAGTAACCCCTGGCCACCACAATCCTAAATATAAATCTCTCCTCACCAGACTCTGAAGTTCTCCCCCAAAATCCTTTCCCCCCTCTCAGAATGAATCCCCCAAAATCCTTTCTCCACTCCCATGCCCTTCAATCACTCTTCCTCCATTAACTCCCACCAACACCTTTACTTTATTAATAATTCTTGTCCATCTATTTAAATATATACATCCTATTTAACAAGATGAGCATATCCTTATATACCAAACCAATTTAAATATTTACATTTATTTTTCCCCTTTTGTTTAATACTTAATTAATCCAATAATTAATTGACAATCAAATTAATCATTAACCTTAATTAAAGAGTTAATCAAACTCTTTAATCAACATAATCAAAAATAATCACTAATAACAAATAATTAGCTAAGGTTATTTTAATACTAATTATAGTTTAGCTACCTTTAGATTATTTACTAAACATCATTCAATTAGTGGTCATACACCTAAGTGTAATGATTTTTTGGGGGACATGTATTCAATGCAAGATTGGTCTGTGACTTTGTTTTACTTGGGTTCCCACTGCTAGGGTTTGTGAAATACTCTTGTTCAATTTGAAACGCTTATGGATATCCCCAACAAGTGTTGGTGTGGCTTGCCTAGTGTTAAACGTAGGAACTTAAAAGGACTTATGGCTTGAATCAATCTCGGGTTCTGGTAAATGTACATGTATGTATTTTTTAAAGGAAAATAAAACTAGGGTGGAAAAACATTTTTTAATCCCCCAAAATAATGACATGTGAGTCCCCAACCCACAAGCAAGGGGGTCTGCCATGTCTAGTTTAAAGTCTAGCTTGACAGCTTGATGGACTTTAAAATTAGACATATATGTTCAACTATTATTCAGGCTACATCAAAACATATATGTATATTTCATTTCTTTGTTTTAGGTTAGTTGGAAGAAAAATTGTTTTGAAAGGAAATAGATTCCCCATATACAATACATCTCTTATATTATATGCAATTGATTATTTTAGAAATTATGGAGAAATATGATGAATATGTTTAGAAGTTATAGAGAAAAAACGGAATTCCCTACATGGGACAAGGGGTGACAAAAATGGAAGGTGGTAGGGTAGTCAACCACTATTTTTTGCTTGAGAAGTATGATGTATTTTTACGATGAATCATGTGTTGGACAAGAAGATCCCTTTAGACCATGGATTTTTATAATGATTCATTAGTTTTGCACAATTTCCATGATATTGACATTCAAACGCTTAGCTTCAACATTCAAATGCATGACGCCTACATATGTGTTGCATAATGCCAATTGATTCTATGTTTCTTATTTTACCTACAATTGATAGGCAATCAAAGGTCAATGGCCGAACAATTCACTAATAACAAAGTCTTGAAAAGCATTATAAACAAAAATTTAATAATCTATTTTGGTAAATGGATGAGGCACTAAGTTGGTAATAAAAATGGTGGCAGGTCATAGAACGCATGAACATTCTCAGTAACGTGCATGTGGTCTTAATCATATAGGTTTGGCAAGGCTCGAACCTCTAGCAAGCTTGCCACATAAGTTCATCGACAATAATGTGGACGTGTTTTTGTTGTGCCCATTTTTTAAGGACCACGAGCGCATTTTTTGCTCATTTGCACATCGCACCTCAATAATTTCCTTCACTGAGTAAGAAAAAAGGACAAGTAAAGGAGCAAAGCCCGTGATCTTACTACCATGTCCAACAAGAAAGGTGGTATGGTTGATTTTTTTGTCATTTCCTTTCTTAATTTTGCAAAAATTAATTTAGTCATAGGTTATGGATGTAAATCCCAATGGCATTGGAAACTTATTAACAAGATTCACTACACATAATCAATAATTTGATGTAAATATCTCAACAATTCACTTATATCGTATAGGTTTTTTCAAGTTCATTGTAAAGATAACTAGTTTTTCTTTGTTTCTACACAAAATTATGTTAATGATTTTGTTGATATAAAACATTGTTGTTTGTAATACCTTAATCATAAGTCCACTTATTAAATTGTCTTATAAAACCGGCGTATATTACAAAATGGAACCCGGTGACCATGTAAACTACCCACCAGCAAACTAAGGAGAGAAAACCCCAACCCACCAAAAATCCACCCAATCCAAAACACTAAAATTGATGAGGGATTGCATACATTAAGAACACTTGTAGAAAAATTAAGGAGCACCAAAGAACCAAACAGAGTGTCCTTGGCTACTTATTTGGGCATCATTGTGAGGTCCAATGAAAGTTCCCAAGGGGAATTGATTTCTATTTCTGAGTATAGGGAAATGATGTTTGAGTACTACAACACTGAATTGGATAGAAACCAAGTCAGAGACTCTGCGTTTTGAAACAAGAACTATTGCTCATTTTTTGGATCCTTGAAATGGGACAAGAACTACCTTTGAAACAAAAAAATGCATTTAGACATTCCATGTTATCCATCCACAAATAGTCAAACTCGATGCATAGGTGGTATGGTTTTTTGATAAACCTCCATGCAAAAACAGGGAGGTGCCCTTATATGTTTTGAGAAAATAATTGGCCAAATTTATTTTGGGTCACCATGACAACTACTTTGACATTGGTGTAAGTTTCATGGGGTGGGTCGAGGGTCCTCACATGACCGAGAGCATGATAGGTGTGATTCCATGTTAGGTCATCATCCCCCAGGCGAAGGCTCGACCCCCCCTACCCAACATCCCTCTTGTTGCGTGAGCTGCACGTACAAATGGTTGTTTCCATCATTGAACTGAGCCTAGTGCAATGGCATATTTAGTTACACCATCTTTGAAGGAGGTGATCACTAATGACACATTGATAGAGGGGTCGAGTTTCACCCCTCGCACAATGTAGTTTAGGAGAGGGGGAACATGGACATAAGGCCCATGTGAACCCCACAGATGCTCGAGATGTAGTCACACATACAAGGGGCCTATAGAGCCTGGACAACATAAAGGCTGCTTCCATGGAGGAGGTTAGTATCTTAACCATCACTATGTTTTAATTGATATATATATATATTTTGTATTATGTGTATTTATATTGTATGTTGTTTTGCAATTGTTATCCATGTAGCAAACCCTTTATGCTCTCATGTGATGTACCATTGTCGTCTATCCTGGCATCCAATCATGCAACAATAGAGGTAGTATGCTCATTGGGAGTAATTCACACAATACAAAGTGTGTCACATTTGATAAATTCACCACCATAGTCATTTCTCTTTTATTTTATGGCATCCTCAAATTTTAATGTTCTTGTGTTTCTACAAGATTTGGTACTAGACAATGTTGGGGAATTTCCATTTGGGATGGACAAGTCACTTGAATCACATGTATCATGTGTAGATAAATATCATTTAAATCTCAAATTTGTTGTGTTTATGTTTTTTGAATACTATTTGGTACTAATGATTCAATATTATTAATATGTATGCAGGCTACGTATATATTTTCTAGCTATAGTAGTTTTGCACTCCTTGGGCACCTAGGATATGCTTCCGGGTTATCTTACTCTAGTTCAAGGGAGTTCTCATCACTTGTACAACCTATGAGGGTCCATCGCTTCCCACCCCCAACATTCCTTTCTCCACACCGCCCATGAACCATCCCAAGCCACCCTAGGTCTCCTGCCCACATCTCCTGTCTCACTGAAACCCATGTCCCAACCCCACCACTCATTTCCACTGACCTCCATCCACCAATGCAGGCTTCAATAGAGCCTCTTAGTGAAGCCAGGAGTAGCCAAAGCCTCCACCTGGCCAACAGACCTGTCCATTGAGGCCTCAGATATCTACTATGAGAGCAATGTTGTGGATGATATTTTTCATGTATTTGCGACTTTGACTATTATGTATATTTGTTTCAATTTAATTGTGATGGACTCGTAACTCCCACACAGGTGTGCTAGCTAAGAGAGACTAGGGTCACGACAGAGGGTAACACCCTCACGATTATAAGGCAGAGTTGTTCAGGTTAAATTACAAAGTATCATTTTTATGTCTTTTAATTCATTATGAAAAAAAAACTTATAATGCTTTTTCTATGCAACTTCCTCGGAGTTTAATGGCACACCTGTGTCCAACCACTCAAGGTGCTTCCTACAAGAGAAGAAATATGTTTTTAGGATGATCCCGAGGTTTAGTGGTCAATAATTGAACAATTGTTTCCATTACGTATATAAACCACCAATTGTTTTCCATGTTAGGCAATTTGTTGTCGTTTTGTATATTGGGCATCTAGGTGCCATTTTGTAAAAATGTACAATTTAGGACGACGCTGAATATATATATATATATATACCATGGCACATTTTTATGTTCATACCCCATTGTTTCTGTACATTTTTATGTTGATGGATGTGCTGAATTTCAAAGTGCATGAAATTCTATGTGTGCTAATGGGTGATTTTTTTAAAGCGATTATAAATAATTTGCATTACGGAATAACGAATTTTATAGAAAGATTACAAGCAAATCCATAAGAAATGAATGGTTCTCATTACCTAAATTTATGGGTAGGGCAAACATTTCCTTCTACATTGGTAAAGTTAAACTAATTGCCAATGCACTGGACACACTTTGGTGCACTTGTTGGATGTAGATGATTGATGGACAAGGCACCAAAGCACTCAAATTTTATGGATGGAAACTTTGAGTCCACCTTGAAGTACTACTTTCAAGGCAATTATCATTTACAAAAGAGGATGCCTCAAAATTACATCATCATCATCATCATCATTTATATATATATATATATATATATATATATATATATATATATATATATATATATATATATATATATATTGCAAACTTGTAAGTGAGGAAACTTATAAGCTCAAGTCCATGAATCATAAATATATTCATTTTCAAACTTTACAGTCGGTAGTGATGCCAATTTGATCTTTAAAATGTTTTTTTTTAAATGAAAAATAAACCCAAGTTTGCGAGCCATAAATATATATTAATTTTCATATAGTAAAATTCTAACAAAACCAAAACTAGTAAAATTTCTCCCAACAAAATATTTAATTATTAGTATACACTAAAGAAATTTTGAGGAAACAAAATGTGATCTCTAATTAAAATGGTGTTGACAATCAAATTAAAATGAATATGCATGAAGCTCCAAAGTTCCAAATTTCAATTTGCACGTTTAAAAAAATCACTTAATCCATGACTACTGGTAAACATATACAATAAAAAATAATATCCCCAACATAAACTATTGTCCAAATGTATACATCAAATGTATATATATATCATTCTAACTAAACCCAACAAATACTATGCAATCAATCACTAAGATAAGTAAAAATCAAAGTTCAACTTTCTATAACAAAATATAGGTTATTGTTACAGTTATAAATCCCTAGAACATCACTATAAGCTAAAATAGACTAATCCTTGCTTGCATGTCTTCTCATGCAGCTTCCCATTTTAACCCATACAACAATAAATATAACTTTTCATAACATTATACAAGGAAAAAGTCAAATCAAAATGTGGATCGCAATGAGCATCAAATGCAAAAAGAACCTTTCATTCCAAGAAATAAAACATTTTTCTAAGGGACATATGACTTCAACTTTGTATCACAAAGTTCCTTTCATCCAATGAAATGTTTATGGCTTTTAAATTCTAGGTGAAAAAGTTTGCATGCCTTATCAAGCCATGTCATGCCTTGCCTTACTTTGAGTTTCCCATGCCATGCCATTCCATGTCGTACCTTTCCTTTCCATGATATTCCTTTCCTTTCCTTGTCTTTGAGTTTCCATGCTGCCACATGCCATTCTCGCTGCCAACCCATGCCATTCCATTACATGCCTTGCCTTCCATGTCTTTCCGTGGCCTTCCATGCTTTCCATGTCTTTCCAGTTAAAGTGCCTTGCCTTGTCAGCTCCTTCCTTTCCTTTCCATGCCATAATCTTCCTTCCATGCCATGCCATGCCTTGCTCTTCCATTGCACGCTTTTCCACATGCCATGTCTTCTTCCATGCTAAGACATGTCATGCCTTTCCTTAAAGCATGACATGCCATGCCTTTCCAAACCATATGGTATTGAGAGTTTTTCTCAGCCATGACATGCTGCCATTTCATGTCTTCCTGTCATCCCATGTTCGTTATAATATGCCGGTATTTGTCTTTACATGCCATGCCATGTAATGCCTTTCCATGCCATTCCTTCTTTCTTTGCCTTGCCATGTCATGCCATTCCTTTCATTTGCATGTCATGTCACCATGCCCTTATTCTTTTCCTTTCCTTGCCATGTCATGCCATACCATGTCTTATAAGTTTGTCATGCTAATGACTTGTATTTCACATGATATGGTTCAGATGTATTTCCTGCTGTCGTACATGCCATGTCATGTTCTCATTTTATCATATGCCTGCCTTCCTAAATATTACTTCAGCCTTTTGGATCATATAAATATTACTAAAGAACTTGACACCATTAAGACCAAGAAGATCAATATGGGATTAGAATGTATATTAACAATGATTCTTAGGGCCTGCACTCATCATATAGAGCCTCATGTCCCGGCTTTTCTGCACCACAATACAATGGGATCCCACAAGGAGGAATCCTAAGCCAATGTGGATCCTTTGGATGAGCCCATGAATTTGATGTTTTATTTCCCCATTCTTCAAAAAATAGTGTTTGTATATTGGGCCATTAAGTAAAGAAGCACTAGATATTCATTTAATTGAATGCTTGACTGGATAAAGGTAAAGTTACCCCTCACATGTGAAGAAGAAAATATATTCTATATACCTCCCAAAATATCGCCCACCTACTTATTGTGTAGAGGCTCCTGTGGTTGCTTAAATGGTGGTTGCAACCACTCCATTCACTTTCCACCCAACCAAGGAAAAGGGAAATTTTTTCAATTGAGAGATACCTTTCTGGCATTGTTTCTACATAAGAGTAGAAAAATTTCACAAGAGTTGGGACCAAGAGACCGTACTCCTATAGATTTGGACTCCTAGTAACAATGACACCTTATAAGTGCCTAGACTCATAAATATCAAGACGTTTCCTTATACATGATGTTTCTACATATAGGGTTGTCCTAAAATAACATCAAAAACTTCAAGTGGGGAAACATCACACAACACCTCATCTTTGAAGGGATCGATCCTGCAAGATAGGAAACATTGTTGGCCGACACAAAGGTCTCATCCCCAATTCAACCAATTAATGGTGTATGGTTGGGGGTGTGGTATTGTCGAAAAATTCAATCTCTTGATGACCTCAGTTGAGATCAGGTTCGTTTGGATAATGTTGTCAACAATGAAATGTAGTTGAGTCCCCTTCACCCACATATGTGAATGAAAGAGGCACTCTCCCTCCTTAGGCTCCTTTGACTCTTCTAGTTGGATTTTTGTAGTTGCAATGTTAGCACTAGGTTCTGCATCAATGATTTGCTTTTCCTTATCTTGCTCTAAATCAAAGTATGAGACAAAGTCCAATTCTTTTTCTTTCAGCTCGACCAACAATGATTGTTTCAAGCCACATTCATCAATTTTGTTCCAAGGGATTTTGTGGAACTCGCACCACTTTCCAGTGTCCTTCTTAGACTTCTCATTACCGTTATTTGTCTATAGATTGGATTGGTTGTATTGACGCTGGCTATACTTGCTTCACCCATTGCTCTGTGAGTTGGGGCCACCGTTAGCATGCTTCTATTGCGATAGATTTGCAGACCTAAACTCTTTCTTATTCCTCCGCTTAATTTTTGATCAATTTTGTCTACATATTAATAAGTATCTCTCGATGAGGAGATGTCCAAGAAATCCCTATTTGGATGAACCTATGTAGGCCACTATGATACTTCAAAACTAGGTGTCGTTCAGAGTCTTTGATATCCAACTTTGAGCGCAAGGTTTGGAAGATATTGGTGTACTCTGGCACTGTCTAATCTCTCTCTTGACCCAGAGTTGTCCATCTCATGTATTGGTCATCATAGTTTCCAACCAGGTAGAATTCCTCCTTGGGGGCATCAACAAAAGTCATCCAAGTTGGTTCTATCCTAAATGTTGTGAACTCATCTCCATCATGTCTCTCTCAATAACTTTCCCACCAATATTTGACATGGAGAAGGGTCTTAAGGAGTGCAAAAATGATATTTCGATGTCCAATTTTTTTTTTAACAAAGTAATAACCCTCTAATAAATTTACCCATTTCTCCAAAACATCTACATCTATCTTTCCTTCAAATAAAAAAAATGTTCATACACAATCAAATCACTATAACACATGATCTCAAATATGCATAATTATATTTAAATGTTATAAAACAACGCATATCCTCAAGGTGTGTTGTATCATAGACTTTGTTACATTCTTTTGGAGCATGTAATCTCCCACTTTTGTAATCAAATCACTATAACACATGATCTCAAATATGAATAATTATATATTTAAATGTTGTAAAACAACTCATATCCTCAAGGTGTGTTGTATCATAGACTTTGTTGCATTCTTTTGGAGCATGCCATCTTCCACTTTTGTACTATATAAACTATGTTCTCCCGCATAGATATATATCGAATTAAAAACATATGCAACCTAAAAGGGTTTCACTATTTAAATTGATTGGATTTTTAAATTTCAAAGAGATGTTAGGTTATTTCGAACACCATTATTGTTATGTTATTTAAGAACTAGCTAAGACGACTACATGCTATGCAACCTAATAATCATACCAAACATTGATAGATTAAAAAGATACCATTAAATATATATATATATAGGAAAGAGACATAACAAAGAAAGGAGCATGTGGTTGTATCTATTTTTGAATAATGCGGATCATTCATATACCATTTTCACTTAATAGTGCTCCTCTCTACATCACCATGTTTGATTTTCAAACTTTTTTATATATTAATAGTGATGTCCAATTTATGAAAAGATGTATTAATTTTATAATTAAAGATAATAATCCAAGTATTTTGTTATACGAAATAATTATTATATTGTACTTTCACTTATATGCATTTAATGATGCTCTTTTCTAGGCCATAGTAGTAACATTGGCAACAAGGCTTAAGGCTTAGGTGAAAGTTATGTAGATTAGTGTTTTTAATTTTAATTTCAAGGTATTTGGTTAAAAATTGCTTTGTTATGTTTTTTTTATAAAAATACAAAAGAAGATTTTATCTTCAGGTATATGATAAAAATAATTCTTGTTTTGATGTTTTCCAAACATATTCATCTTCACACTGTTATTTTTATAGAGTTTAGCAGTGTGTTACTTATTGTTTCTATGATATTCTATATTGTAATAATGATTCATAGTGTTAGGCAAATGCATCTAAAGTATCCATGTCTTATACTTGGGTCTTATATGCAAGAGACTAATTATGTCATCCACTCCAACTAGTATGTCAAAGCCTCATCATTGCTCAATCTAGTTGGTCTTGACATTGACACATTGGCTCCACGCTACTTCTCAATAGACACATTAGACCTCTCTAAGAGAGATATAAACAAGACATTCAAGATGAGATCTTCAAATCTTAGTCCATAAGGATTGCACCCATAGAGCCACTCTTGTTGAAACTTCGTTACTACTACAATACATATCTTCATTTTAATGATGAGATCATTAAACATTCAAGAAATTCCAAACTCTAGTTGTCTTGCAATTTGAAAGTTCCCCTTGCATAAGAGTTTGCTCCTATTAGTACCACATTAAAAAACATCACCATATTCTTTGGAAGCATTGCAATTGTTGAACATGTTCCCTAGAGTTGGAGACCAAGGACCACTTTGTCTTCACATACTTACCTTACTATGAGATCATAGGGTGGTTCTTTTTCCTTTTTAGGGACTCTCATAACTTGCTCGTGGAATTTATGGTATATGAAAATCAAAGATGTCTAGCCTCCTTTTTGCAAGAGATGTTTGACCTATGTCATTATCTTGCTCTACACAAATCTTCTGGAGTGACCCATATCAAGGTCATTACTTCCTACTTTTAGCTAAGCCAATGCAACAAGAGACCCCATGACTGACTCATTAACACAATCGGTAGGTGTGTTAAATATCTCACAATCCCTTGGTAAATCCTTCAACCTTAAATGATAGAAGAAATTTCCCAAGACAACATGACTAGGTTTCTTTAGAACGATTCTTCCCCTTAAGCTTCTACTTGGAACTTATTTAACAAACACTTTTTCTTAATTTTTGGAGCTATTGGTTTTGTCCTTGACTTTGTGTATTTTATTTTGTTGGGGTAAATTTTCACCCCAATGTCCTTCTTTAATGTATATTTTGCAATCTCATGAGCCATTCTTGGCCTTGTGTGGATATTCATTATAATATAGGGGAGATGAACTCAATTTTGGTTATATCTAGATAGGGATCATTAACTAAAACACCAAATCAAGGAGTCAAGAACATTGTTACAACATTAACCTTTTATTGCAAACCACTCTTCACTAACCTTTGTCTTCTCCTTTCAAAATATTTGGTACTCTTCCTCAAAAACCCAAGCACTTTTCCCTATTTCACTATTGTTGTGTTGCTCA
>SNQJ01S0243434.1:0-13332 GCA_010110895.2 Picea sitchensis
CAGGTATTGCACATCAACGACAAAAGGTTAGGTGGGCGTGTTCCCTCGTCCCTACGAAATTGCAAGATGTTAGAAATTTTGGATTTGAGTGGAAATAACATATCGGGCAAAGTCCCTGAATGGATTGCGGAACTTTCAAAGCTTACAACTATTGTAATTGTGAGTTTCTAGGTTAACTATGACTGTTGTAACTGTGAGTTTCTAGTTTTACTATTTTTAGCTAATCAGATCCACTTGAGTCAGTGATCTGCATGCTATATATGTAACCTCCATTTGTTTATTATATACAAAAAAAACTGTTTGTGTTGTGTGAACTTTATTCTTCCAATCTTGATTTGGTATCAGATCCAAGGAGATCGTTGTTGCAAAACTCGCTGCCATCCTTGGAGCATTTGTGCGTGGAGTGCAGTCGAATGGTGAAGAGTGGTGCAGTGGAAGCGTGAAGGTTGAAGTGAAAATCGTGAAGAGGTCACGTGGGTTCTTGCCGTCGAAGCCTACACCTTTATTGACTGCTCATTCCCATTGCGGACTGGAATCAGTGTAGCACGAGGTTAATTTGTGAGGGAGATCGGATCTCCAAGCTGCCATATCTGTGCATCCCCTAGTAGTTCCATATTTGCATGCATTGTGATTTACCCACGAGTGGAAGCTGCATTCAAAGCGTAAGCCTGAGTGTAAGTTATTTGTTTTTCACATGCGAGTTTCTTTTTATATCTGGAGCATGAGGCTAGAGCGAATGTGCTAATCGTGAGGTTGTTGGTGCGGTGAGGTTGCTACTGCGTGAGTAAGTTTTAGCGTTGAAAGAGGAAGCGTGAGTTTTTTTTGAGTTACTCACGATTTGCATGCATGCATATGTGGAGCATTGAATAAGATTTGCATGCATTGGATTGTTTGAGAGTGAGGTATAAAGTTTTCTTTTAAATAAAAAAAAGGGGATATTTTGAATATTAAAGTGCATGCATGAGTGCCACATTTGCATGTGTTTGATTGCTGCTCCAGATCTATCTCCAGAGGTAAATTGATTGTTGATCGTTGTGCAAAGGTAGCCATAAGCTGATTAAAGTTTTGGTTATGGAGAATATTACATTGGAAAAATTTAATGGTTTTAACTTTCATACTTGGAAAGTAAAAATACAACTTCAAATGATGCATAGGAATTTATGGGGAATAATGAAAGGTACAGAGAAGGCACCTACAGATCCTAAACAATTAATTGAATGGGAGAAGAAAGATGATAGAGCCAAGTCCATTCTTGGATTGTCTCTTGTAGATTCACAACTACATCTAATAGATTTGAAAAAATCTTCTGCAAAACTATGGGTGTACAATATTGAGTACAATTGAGTACATATGATGATTTTTACTTGTTCTAAAGAAAATCAGCTTGAACATTGTAGATGATGAATTATAATTTTTCTAAGGACATTGATAACAAATCATTTAATAATTTTTACCTGTCATAAGATCATTGATAGCAAATCAAAGCCAAAGTGTTACTAAATTATTGAGAAGTTAATAAAGTAATACATTATTAATAAATTAATATATCATTAATTAATGCATTGCTAAAGTATTACTACACTAATAATGTAATATATAGGACATTGATAACAAATCATTTAATAATTTTTACCTGTCATAAGATCATTGATAGCAAATCAAAGCCAAAGTGTTACTAAATTATTGAGAAGTTAATAAAGTAATACATTACACAAATTAATATATCATTAATTAATGCATTACAAGTATTACTATATCTAATAATGTAATATATTAACAATACATATTACATTAATAATACATTAAAAAACATTAAATGCATTAATAAATACACATCAATAAATTAAAATATTAATAAAGTGTTAATACAATAATAAATAATACATTAAATTAAATTAAAATTAAAATTGTTAAATTATTATCATTACATCTCTTATTATTATTAAATTAATATTATTTAACTTATCTTTAATTATTATTTTGTTATTATCATAAATTAAATCTTAATACAAATAATCTTAACTCTTTAATAAACCATAACCCTAATTTTAATGGGAATAACTCTAACCCTAATCTCACTCTAACCCTAACCCTAATAAGCATAATACAATAATAATTGAAATGTATAACAAGAGTGATAACTTCCTTTAAATTTTAATGCATTTATACTAAGATTAGTGTTAAGACATCCTAAGCTTGTATTGATATTTATAATATTGTAGTAAATATGTTGTTTATATGCATAATGCATAAAATGGGTTGATAAATACATTACATTATTACCATAAAACACAAATTCATATTTATAACATTTATATTTATAACTCATCTCACCTTGCATTTACATTTATAATATTGTGAAAACACTATTTACATGTCTAATTTTACTATTTTAAAATATTGTGAAAAACATTTTTTATAATATTGTGAAAACACTATTTTAATGCATTAAAATATTAATAAAGTATTAATACAAAGAATAAATAATACATTAAATTAAATTAAAACTAAAATTGTTAAATTATTATCATTACACTCTTATTATTAAATTATTATTATTACATTTTATTATTAAATTCTTATTATTTAATTTTATCATTTAACTATTATTTTCTTTATTATTATTAAATAAACCTCAATACAAATAACCTTTTTAACTTTAATAAACCATAACCCTAATTTTAATGGAATAAATCTAACCCTAATTGAAAGTTATAACATCAATATTTATATAAATATGAATTGTGTTTTATCGATATTTATAATATTTTGAGTTATTGACATGTATAATGCATAAAATGCATTAATATACATTACATTATTAACATAAAACACAATTCATATTTACAAATATTGATATTTATAACTCAACTCAACTTGTATTTATATTTATAATATTGTGAAAAACTTTAATACAATAAAATAACCTTAATACAACTAATTCTATTATTTTATTATTATTATAAAATAAACCTAATACAAATAACTTTAATCTTTAATAAAACATAACTTTTATAATGGGAATAACTCTAACCCTAATCTCACTCTAACCTTAACCCTAATAAATGTTAACAATAATTGAAATGTATAATAGAATTACACAACGTAATGAAAAAAATGTAAAATGTGCAAAGTGGTGGGTAAAGGAAGAAAATGCATCCTTCCACAACGCACCATTCTTTCAGACACCATACAAATCCAAGAACCATGTAATTAAATATGCATTAAAATATGCTGCATGTTCTCCCCATGGATTTTAATGTACCTCTTAATTGTTGCCTTAATACTCCACATCACATAGGCAATTCGTGGATTCACCATTAAACCCAATTTAAATTAACATTGTATTGAGATAGTTAATAGCTTTTCATATAAAGCATAAATGACTTAATCGCAAGCTAAGAAGTTACATAGAATTCAGTCTAAATATCAACGGAATACTTGCATTTATCTCAAATTCAGTATAAGTATCAACAAAATACTTGCAATTATCATAGAGTCCTTATGTAGTTCTCCATTATGTATGTATTTTTAACATATCTCTAGCGAGAGTAAAAAATCAATAAAAATCATTTAAATTATATCTTAAACTTGTACACCTTATGCTCTATTTCCATTTTTCCATTGTCTAGTTAATTTCTTTCATAAAAAATATATCCAACCTCTATCAACATTTAAAGTTTAAATTACAATCAATTACAAAAAAATGACTCAATCTTAGAACCATTAACCATAGTCTCAATATTTTTATGGCAAAGCTAAAGCCACACAATAATATTGTGATAACTTCCAATCTGTCAGCATTTGTCACCTTCAGATATTGAATCAGATCTACCACTTCATCATCACATCTCCCACTTTATACTTCGAAATTGCTTATTAAGATCGGGATTGAAACATTTATCTTCAATTCATGTATTCACACGCTAGATTGAATCCATATGTTGTAGAATGCATGCGTTCAGATGGAGGATTGAATCCATTTGCAGTAGAATGCACAAACCCAAACCATTAAAAATAAGCGATGGTTGACGTATAAGATTCCTCCCTGCAAATAAAAATAAATAACGTAATATTCCTGCCTGTAAATAAAAAGCGAATCCATGCATGTATTCAGATGGAGGATTAAATCCATTTGTTCTAAAATGCACAGAAACCAAACCATTAGATAAGTAATGGCTGAGGTATATGATTCTTGCATATACAACATATCCCCACCACGTAGTTGATCATCGACAGACAGAAAGAAGGTAATGGTAATGGCCGATAGTTGATCCGAGGTAGGTGTATATGTCGGTACTCGATCTAGGTTTCAATCACTTGATGACAGGATATTTGACGAGACTAAATATAGGAGTTGATGTTTGGTGTTGATGCACGTGATGACAGGTTTTGATTCAAACACTGTCGGTCCAGTACTCGATACCAAGATTCGGTCCACTCGATACCAAGAGTCAGTCCACTAAACCTAGCATCCGACATGCATCTAGTTTAACCACCTATTAGTTTAATGCATTAATTGAAACGCAGGAAGTGGTCACCACACCGCACGCTTCACATTCACAAAATGCTCTCCAAAATGACACCTGGTATCCATAGAATTAATCCCAAGGAATGTGGCCGTCCATAGAATTAATCCCAAGGAATGTGGCCGCACTGAGGAGTTTTATACATATTAACTTTTCTTAATCAGTTAACGCGGTCAATTAATGGTTAGAGAAGTAATTTCTAATCATATTAAATAAATGTGAAAGTAAATAAGGAAACATATGCATTCATAAATGGAAGTTATGAGCATTAAATTTCATTCATTGATTTGATAGGACCACTAAAAATATGCCAGCAACTTCAATTGTTAGCAATCAAATTATAATTTTAAATTAAAACTACTAATCCATGAAAACTCCTGTTGAACTCTTTAATTAGTTGGTTCACCTAAATTTCCCTTCATTCCATTGGTATATCCAATTCCCATCTCTTTAATTTAACACTCCAGATTCACCTTTCGAGTTTTTTTGTCCTGGGTGGGATTTCATCACTGTTCCTTTCCAAAACTCCTGTAGTCAAGAGGAATCTATTCCAAATCATTTCGATTTCACATTCTGTGTAGATTGGCGTTAATCCACAGGAAACTAGTAGATTCGCTTGTCTATGGGGATTGAAAGAGTAAGTTGTTATTCTGTCTTGAGCAGACACAACAGAGGCAGTCCAAAGAGGGCACCCCGCTCACGGTACAATCCAAACTATATAGCATGAGATGGTGCAGTGTCTGTAAGACGATTAAGGAAAAGCACTGCATGCTCCGACCTGAACGATTATAAATTGATTTCGATCTGTGGTTCCAACCGGGCATAATTAGGTATGTTAAACGAAGTAAAAAACCATAATTCAAGTTTATATATATATATATATATATATATATATATATATATATATATATATATACTTTTGATTTAACCTAAATCGTTTTAGGTTAATTATGCCGATAGGTCTTCTATTGGAATCAATGGTTTAATCAAACTTTTAATTACAAATTCCAATCATACTAACAATTAAAGATGTTGCCATATTCTCGTAGTCTTCTTCCTACACCCAAAATGGATACATGAGGATTTTAATATTCATAAATTCCTTTTGCATTTTATCTAACATGTTTACTTCTTCTTCACATTTACATAATCATATTAAGAAATTATTGAATGACTAGCAAACAATATCACGCCTCACTACCTCACACTCCTCATTGCCACTGATAACAAGTCTCAAATGTTGCCACGTTTTTATAAGAAACCTAGCGGCTAGGTTTTCACATTACTAAGGAGTGTGCGCGTCGATTTTTAGAAAGCCAATGGATAGGTCCATGTTTTTTCTTTACTTACCTAGTTCGTTTTGTAGACCGCTTCATAAAATTTTGAGAATCTTTTAAAACAATTAAAAAGACTATTTCTATTTTTTTAGGGGACTTTAATGGCTATTTTCCTTTTCTTATGGGACTTTTAAAATAGAAATGGAGAGCAGCCATTGCATAAGATTAATACACAATAATAGAATGTATATTACTTACTGTACAAAATGGAGGTTGCATATATAGCATGCAGATCATTGACTCCTAGCAATCTAGATCCTAAGAAAGTGGATCTTATTAGCTAAAAATAGTAAACTTAGAACCTCACAGTTACAACAGCTAACTCACAATTACAACAGCTAACTCACAGTTACAACAATCATAGTTAACCTAGAAACTCTCACTTACAACAGCTGTAAGCAATTCTAGCACCCTCTCTTAATACTTACATTACAAATATCACAATCACAAATTACAAAACATAACAAAAGGTTACAACACTAGAACTTTCATCCGTCTGTCTGATCTGGTCTTCCTAAGCACTGAAACTCACTCTGCAAACACACGGCTTCCGCTCTTTCTTATCCCTCTTCTTCGAGCTACCCACTGACACACTTAAATTCAAAATGCTTATGACCATCATTGTAGCACTTGTATAATAGACAATTTGACAACTTCTACTACCTAGCTTCCGGGATAAAAGGTGCCAATTATTGATGTATTCTATTAACTTGCCTTCATCCGTCGGATTTTTTCTTTCGGCTACCCTTCAGTATATAGAAGAATGGGGCTTGAATATCAATGTCTTTAACATTCCTTTACACAAGGTGACTTCCTAATAAACATTATACTTGAAACTGGCTACCAAATTTTGCATCAAGATACAAGTTCTTATTTTTACATAAACACTTTATAAAAATCCTTTAAACTCACCAGTAACCTCAGAACTTTTGAGTTTGAAGCAATCAAGTACAACAATAATCTTCTTTAATGTGACTTCAACTACCATGTGTTTCTATAGCTCCATGAAGAACAACAAGCCCTAATTGTCACCTGCTATACATTTGTTTTTCATCATTTGATTACAAATAAAATCACACTCTCTCTCACACACATATAATATATCTAACATACATAAACAAATTTAAACACACCACACATACATATATAAGTAGAAAAACAGGACAGTGAATGTTTATGGTGGTTCTTCCTTCATATCTATCCACACTGAGATACCAAAAGCTGAAATATTTCCAATGGCCATTTGCTCTGAATGAGACAACTCCTTAGTGAGATAATCATACTTCATGTTGGCGCTCTACCAAGGTAATTTCACGCTAAATGTTGAACACACTGACCTCCACGCTGTTAAACAACCGACTCTCCAATCTTGAATAACAATGCTGAAGATTCTAACTCACTGGATACCAAAATAGAAATGGAGAGAGAATCCATTGCACAAGATTAACACACACAATAGAATGTATATTACTTAATAGACAAATGGAGGTTACATGCAATCTAGATCCTAAGAAAGTGGATCCTAGCATTGGGGCTAAAAAATAGTAAACTTAGAAACCCACAAGCACAACAGCCATAGTTAACCTAGAAACTCACAGCTACTACAGCTGTGGGCATTATCTCTAACATTTTAGGGGTGGATTGCAATTTCAGAGATGCAAGATTAAATATATTTACATATCATTGTTTACATATCCTTGTTTCGCTTCACTTTTGGGGGTGGATTGCGATTTCAAAGATGCAAGATTAAATATATTTAGATATCGTTGTTTCTCTTCAATAGGCAGATACTGTCTGTTAAAATCCTTTCTTTTAATCTAAAAAAATTCCTATATCCATCTTAGAGAGTATCCATAAACCCTATGAGGCGGCCCTTTCATGATGTAATCATTCAAGAGGTGAAGGTTCTTTCTCTCCCTCTTTATCAACTGATATTAACATTTAAAATAGAACTTAGCATGCTTTGCATACTTAGGGTTTTCCTCCAAGTATCTCTATCTCAATATCACAAAGCCTGGCTTACTTCTTGAGACAATATGTTGAATCTCACATCGATTTTCATATGGATATACTTTGAATCGCTATGTTCAAGTGTATGGATGCACTCGAATGAGAAATGCCATATACAGGTTGAATTGCTTAGCAAATATTATTTCATAAGTGTTGCAGTCTTGTGAGTATATTGGAAGTCGTGCCCTTGGAGAATGTGTGCGCAATACCATATACATGTTGAATTGCTTAGAAAATATTATTTCATAAGTGTTGTAGTCTTTTGAGTATATTGGAAGTCGTACGCTTAGAGAATGTGTGAAATAGATCACCACAATTCAATTTCCATTACATATGGTAAATGATGATTTTTCCTTAATAACAATAACTCTGCTAAAATCCATTTTTCGTAAACGGGAGATAGTTACAGTCAATATTTGAGTTCTACTGGTTATTGATTCATAATTTGGAACTTCTATTAGATTGAGATCCATCAAAATTGAACGGTTGAACTATTAGTAACCCTCGGTTATTAATTATTCTTAAACTGTATTATGACCGATCAATTATTAGAGGTCAACACCATCCAGAGATAAGGTATGTGTCAAAATTTTTAATTTTTTAATGAACAAATTGAAAATCAACACCATCAAATTAGAGGTCAACAAATTGCAATATTTTTGATTTCTGGATTCAACAAATTGGAGGTCAATTCCTTCAATAGATATGAAACACTAATGATAAGCATAATTAAGTCAAAAATGTTTTTGGAGGTCAAAAAAATCTCAGAACTCTATACGAACCCAAATTTTAATGGGAAGATATTGATGGTCAAACAACAATTTGTGCTACCACTATTTGTACTTCTCACAGGGTACTAAATCACAATTCACAATATAAGAGTTGTAGAGCCCTTAAATTATGTAAGAGTAGATAATAAATATGTATATAAATAAATAGGTGTTGACCTAGACATATTTTTTATAATGTAAACAATCCCCTGAGGTTCATAAAACGATGCAGATGTTATAATAATTTCATTGCAAATGATTAAAATTTCGAACAAGGGAGCTTTGGTAGAGCAAATGTAAGTCCCTGTAGAAATAAAAAGACAAATGTCAATTTTGTTTTCATGTTTTCTTTCCTATATCTGGTGCTTGGTAGATTAGTGGGTGGCATGGATCGAGTGGTTTTACCGGGATGGAGCACGTCCTTCCTCCTTCCTGGGAAGCACAACCCGTGACCATTCTCGAGAAAGCATGTATCCATCTTGCCTCTAGCCAGGGTGCTCTGCACTGGATGTTTCGAGGCCTTACTCTTGAGGGCCATCAGAAATAGAATGAAACGACGGGGAAGAAGGTAAGAAAAGAATGACTGATTCCACATGAGGGGGACGGAATTCCTTCCACCCGAAACAGAGAACCCTCAGACTATCAACTTAATTCTAATTATCACTTGACTTACTCCGTTGATAACGCATTTAGATATAATCTGGAGACGGGTGTTCTCGTGGGTCTTTGTTATTGTTATTGTTTTTCCGATTATCGAGCTTCAGATTATCATTATAGCCTCTCTATGCGTTGTTTTATAAGCCCAAATTGATTCTTCGAACACTTTCTGCTACTCCCGTTCATAAAAACTTAACGCAGTATTCTATTAAAATTCAAGACGTCCAACAATTTCCTTGGTTTCCATCGATCAATTCAAATCGTGATGAACCTACCTACGCTACCTCAGACATTAACGGACCTGTGTTTAAATCACTGTCCCTTTTAAATCCTCAACCATTGATAAGATTTTCCTTAATTCTCAGTTGGAATTGTAGTTTAACCTTGAAATCTGATAATTGTTTAATAAGAATTTTCCCTAAATATTATTAGCACTCAACTAAGAATCTACATAAAACTCAATCCGAACTTCACCATGGTTTTCAAGCACAACAATTTAATTCTTTCCAAATTTTTCTTTGAACGATTTGATCCACTAGAATTCGAGGAAAAAACAACGACGTGTGGCTCGAATATGTCAAATGCTTAGTAAATCAGTGCACTCCAAAGAAAAATTTGAAAACCCAAATAAACAATGATGGTCTTGTTCGTGTCTCTGAATGAGCGCATACCTTTCTAGAAAAAGGTGACAATTGAAACACATCAATGTTTGCATGCCCTCCACGTTCTTATTTTCCATGTTCCATATATGAATTTCAAGCATCTGTGTTTATCCTGGGCTGTAGTCGGGGTCAAGTTCTTTAGATCGAGCACCTTCCTACGTTCCCTTCTGTAATGGAAGACTAGAAACCGGATCGATCTGCAGGCGACTATTCATTGAAGATTTGTGTTGTCTATTTCTTTCCTTGTTAGATTTTGCATGCGGTGAGATTTTACTGGTTTCTTCTTTTTCTCTAGCTTCCCATGGGGTTTGATCTTTTAATGGAGGTTTTGGAAATAGATGGGAAGAATAATAACGTACAACATTTTTGTGAAAGATGAATTCTATAAAGGCATCCGGGTACTGAAATGGCTCAATTTAAGTTACCTAAGAAAGAAAGTTTGTGTAATTTATCACATGCTGGCATCTAATGCTAAATAATACTTACAATTCCTTTTCATGTTCTCTTGCACAGGTTTTTTTTCTGCTACAAGCTTTTCGCTTTCCAGAAGCAGAACTGGGGCTTTCTTTTATGGTATTCTATGAATCGGGTCTTTGTATTTTTGGTATACTCTGAATTGGGTCTTTTCTTTTATCGTTTTCTGTGAATACGTTGTTTGTTTTCACCAACGAACTACATAGCAGGCAACGGATTGGAGATTCTAGCAAGCCCCTAATTCAACGAAGAAGAAACCAAGTGCTCTATGAACCACACATGGAACCATCAGATCACACTAGTTGAACAAAAGTTCAATTGCAGGGCATGTGCCCGCTACTTGCCATCGGAACTGCCTCTATGCATATCGGAACTGCCTCTATGCATATCGCCATTTTCTCGCCTGGATATGCAGACTCAACATGGTGTCTGGGTGAGCTGGTTCTTATGTGGAACAAGTCCAAGTCTGCGGAACAAGTTATTGCGTGGATCATCACAGTCCACTCAAACAGAAAATGCAAATGCCATACTTTATAAAAGAATACAGTACAACTAATCATACATGCATCCAGCCAGGCCAGGGCAGGGCGATTCCCACTTATTCCATAAAATAGCACAGCCCCACTCCTGCGGTAAAACATAGGCATTTACAATGACCATATATACAACATCAAGACATAAAAGAATGGTACGATCACAAATAACCTAGCTCTGGATTTATTGATCAAATCATTGATTTTGACACAGAATTGGAGAAACGCCCTCAAAGAGATCTCAAACATAGTCAGTTTCGAACTCGAGGCCTACAATGAAGGTTTTATACACAGTGGAGGGAAAGTGTTGGACCTTCCAATTGCAATTTGTAAGCCTTCCTCATGAGATTTCCTTACTTCTTGCCTTACTTATGCTTTCCTTACAATTGAAATCAATATTCTGAATATAGGCACAGACAAGTATCATTAACAAAAACTTAGAGGGAGTAAACTTATCTAGCAAAGCTATGGAACCGATCTTCAGTTTTTCTAGCATGTATAAAAAATAGTTGGCCGACATTCTAGAGCATGGTTGGGAACCTAAGACCTTCACCTCCTCTTCACTACAAGAGATAGAACCAAGTAAAGACCACTTCGCCTCCTCTTCACAGCAAGAGATAGAACCAGGTAAATACCACATTGGGCGATTTTATGCAAATATTTCATGGGGAACTATGAAGGATGAGAACCACGTTTGCAGGATCATGTAGCTTTGCATGGTGTTGTAAATGGAAGCTGTGTATTCTTTGCATGGTGTTGTAAATGGCAATGTTGCAAATGGTCAACATATCAACGAATGCACTATGGGATATGGATTGTATTGTAGCAAACATAAAATGTTAAGAAGTAATGCTATATTCATATCTAGCATTACTTCGTTTCAGAAAAATGTTTATACAAATGTGTGTTGATAAACAAAATGTGTGGAGATAAACTAAGCTATTGTCTCGGGAAGAAGCCAAATAAGAGGTAGAATTTAAAACTTACACTAATGAATCACATAAATTGCATTATTTGATAAAAACTTTGGTTAAAAGGCATTGGTTTCTATGTCAAATTAATAGAAAGTAGGAAAATCGATTACTATTAGTTGGGACTAATAATAGGTTTTGAAAATAAAAACAATGCACGATGTTATAATACTTCATTGGTAAATGATTACAAAATTGAATAATAGGTTTTGAAAATTCATTGTTTTTTTTTTGTTTTTTTTCACAGAAACGGTTATAGATTATATTAAAGGGGTGGACTAGCCACAAATCCGATTACAAAATGGCCTCGAATTTCTTCGGGCCTGTCTTTCTGAACCATTCTACTTCTATAGCTATAGACTTATGAACTGAACTAGTTCCTGTACGTCTTCTAATAGAACTGGATTAAATTTAGATGCCGAAACTCCAGTCACTGTTTCAGCATAAGTCTCGGCATTGTTTCAGCATATGTCTCAGCACTGTTTCAACATTTGTTACAGCAGTGTTTCAGCATATGTTCCAGCACTGTTTCAGCATATGTTCCAGCACTGTGTTTCAACATATGTTACAACACTGTTTCAGCATATGTTCTAGCATTGTGTTTCAACATATGTTCTAGCACTGTGTTTCAGCATATGTTACTGTGTTTCAGCATATGTTACAGCACTGTGTTTCAACATATGTTCCAGCCCTGTTTCAGCTTATGTTCCAGCACTGTGTTTCAGCATATGTTACAACATTGTTTCAGCATATGTTCCATCATTGTATCAGCATATGTTCCAGCACTGTTTCAGCATGTGTTCCAGCACTGGATTTGGTCTTGTCCCTTTCTTTGCAATTTGCATGCTTCCATTTAGGTTGAGGCTGGTCAAGGTAGATCCACCGTGGTTAGCTGGCCGTTTTCCCACACGTGTCCTTGTTCCAGCTTTGTGCCTCTATTTGCCTCCTCATCCACTTCTCTATTCAGCTCCCTTAGGACGTGGAACACTTGATATGAGTCAAACCTTTGAAGGAGGAGGCGTATCCTGGCCAACAAATTATTGAGTTGTGCATTTTGAGTTTTCGTGGAACAGACTATGGCACGGATTAACATTCGGGAATCTCCTATGATAATCAGTTTTCGAATTCCATTGCTTCTGGCTTGGCGCAAGCCCTGCCATAATGCCATTTCTTCTGCATGGTTGTTGGTGGCAATGCCTAGGCCTATGGCATATCGTACAATGACTTCTGCGTTTGGATTTACAATTAATCCTCCTCCTCCTGCTTGGCCTGGATTTCCCTTTGAGGCTCCATCAAAGGACAGAATGCAGTCTGTCCTTTCCTTTTTCCATTTGTCAAATTCATTCTTCCTTGCCCTTATTTCCCAAATTTCCTGAGTTGTGGTATTGA
>SNQJ01S0243435.1:0-13589 GCA_010110895.2 Picea sitchensis
TTTCATTACCAAGTCTTCAGCATCATCATTGACAGGGTGGAGCTGAAAGAAAGCCAAAATATTGCTCATGTGATAGTTGGGTCTTTCTCCATCAATGCTAGTGAATCTAGGGAGCCATTTTTCATACTTCAGGGGCATTTGTCTAGGGTATCCCAGGATTTTACTCATGTCTAAAGGCTTGTAGTTTCTTGGATCCCATTGTGGCTTCATCATCAGTGGAGTCACTAGAAAGTTTTCTTGAAACTATCAAAATATAAGGGAAAACACTGTAAGTGGAGTCACCAGGTAAGCTTGTAAGATAGAGACTCTAGAGGTAAGGCTTACCAAAAAGTGTCATCTTGAGGAGAATTGGCTCAGTGTTCCCCGACAATGTTGCCAAAATGTTATCACACAGTTTGTAGTTAGGATAATGGATGGATGAAAAAAGGTCAAACTGGCATAATTGAACCAATCCCACCACTGCCACATCAATGGGAAGGTTTGCTCTATTTAGGGAGGTAAGACCTAGGGAAGATGTCTCTAGTGACCTGGGGTTTTGAGAAGGAAAAATGTTTAAGAGCTAAAGGATAATTTCCCCCTCACAAGTCACCACCGAGCAGAAATCCCAACTTATAGCCAATAAAGATAGAAATAACCAGAAGTAGCAACCAATAAGAGTACATGCCCAAGACAAAGCAACAATAAAACTACATGTGCAAGATTGCTTGCTGGTTAGTACTTCATATAATCAATTAATTTCTGATAATAAGAAATTGAGCAATAGTATTTATGAACTAAATCAATGATTGCACAATAGCAATGATTACAATATTACTTCTCAAATAAATGCTAACAAAACTTGGCATTCAATGTAAGAATATCACACTTTATAAACGATGCCTTAACTAACCATTCAATTCCTTTAGAAGTAAAATGAAAGCTGGACAAAGGTGTTTAATAGCACAAGAAGGTGATGAAAACAATAGGGTTAGTAGGATTAGTCTAGGCTAGGGTTAGTAAATGTTAGGGTTTATTCAAAATACTTATTTGTTTGAATTTGTGATCAAGCCACTCAGGAAATAAGGTCTTATCCTAGTGCGCTACTAGGGCATATGGAGTCAAAGAGGATGCAAAGGCTAAAGGGCTAAGTGATAAAGATGAAACTAAAGACAAGAAGGTTAAATTTTGAGGTGTTTCTATAGCAAGGCCTAAAAAATGAAACCCTAGGGGAGAGAGGCTCACTTTGGTGTAGAAACCCTAGGCCTCAGTGCTCTCTCCTCCTTCTTTATCTTTGATGGAAATGATTAAAACAACTATCTTGAACAATGATTGAAAAAAACTAAGACAAGAGAGTTTGCAAGTGATGTGTTTCTAAAGCAAGGCTTCACTAGTCAAACCGTAGGGAAAATAAGCTCACCAAGGTGTAGATACCTAGGCCTTGGTGCATTTTCTCCTTCTTAGCTCAACAAATAAGAAAAAATGGCTAGCTAGAAGAAGATGGATAGATTGTTTCTATGGCAAGGCTCTATCCTCTTCAACAAATCAAATGGCTCAAAATCTTGATGGGAACATGAGACAAGGACATTAACTAGTGCTTGTCACCTAGGGCTTGATTCAGCAAAATATAATAACATATGCAAGTAAATGAAACTAAAACCATTCAATTAAGAAGTGTTTGCAGAAATTCACTTACCTAAACCAAGAAACCATGTAGCAAAAGCCTAGTTGTAACACCTTACACCAAGAGAAATGCCAAAAATGCCAAGTAAAATATTCCTTCGACAAGTGCCCCTCAAAATTTCAGCCAATAACCCTAAGAAGGGCGCAAATTTCAAACCTCACTAATGAGTGAGTGAAAGATGATCAAAATATGAAGGTAAAAACCCTCAATTTATACAATAGCAATACCAAAATCATATTGTTTTACATTAAATGTCTTAAATTAAAACCCTAATCAAGAAATAAGGAGACATCATCCCCTTTATAGGGTGACGTTAGCCCCTTTTAGGGATAATGCGGCCTCCTGGAGAAAAACGTTATCCCTCCTTAGGCTTCTCCAAGCTTCCACATGTGCCAAAACTGTCATATCTGCGTCCCAAAACATCCATACTATTGGGTGACATCATGGGCATCCTAGGAGACATCTTAGGCCTTCCAAGGCCAACGTTCCCATGGAGAGGGCTCAAACCTCCTAGGTACAGGTCTGTTCAACTGCGTTTGGTGGATTCTTTTGATATTTCCTGGTACAAACACTCTACCCTGTCTCTTCCCCTTGTTGGGGTCTCATCATCCATCTGGTGGGCTCTTTAGACCCATGGAGGTCCGAACTGATCATATCCCCATGTGTACCTATCTGTTGGGCATGATCCTGCACATCAACAACTACGCCCTCGAGGGGCTCATAAGTCATAAGGATCATAGCAATGTTAATCACATCTCATCATCAATATTATTAAACATGTGCATAAAACCCCTTTACCCCAGTCTAGTTCTCGAAGACATTATACAAGTCTGCAATGCAAGTTTGGGGGAGGTGACAGGATGTCCTATTGGGATAGTTCCATTGCAAGAGGGATGTTTCTAGAAAGGATTAAATCTAGGTCATGTAAGTGGGTGAGGTGGATGGGGATGCCTGGGAAAAAGGTGCATTGATAGAAGGGATGGCTTACCAGTGGGTGCCTCTGTGGAGGGTGAGATGCACCTATCATTGATGCAATTATTTCCAAGCCCATTCATGCCTTTTATCTTCATTCTTTTTTTTCCAAGATGTTGGTCAAATGACACTACCCTGGCTTGGTGAACAGTGGTGGAAATGTTAGCCACAAGAATTTCATAGAAATGAGAAGGTTGGCTCATGATGAGACCCCCTTTCTCTTGGCCATGCAACCAAGAGCCACTACCCTGGCATGGTAACCAACTACTAGTAGTGTCATATCATTAGGCACCCATGGACCTAATAGACTAGATCATGATGATACCCCCTATCCCTCAACCAGGTCTTGATTTATTTTACGGGTCCCTTTGTTTCTTGCTGAGAATATTTTTATTTCTTTCTCGGGGATCCTTGGGCGAAGCATCTAGAGGTTTTATTCTTAGGATTTTATTGTCATCTTCTTTTACCCCCCAGGCCTTTATCCCATTCTTCCCACAAGGTAAGGTGCAACCCCTAAATAATTGGCTAACCCTATGCCCAGACTAATGTAATGATATGGGTGAGTAGGAAATAAGATGGAAAATGGTATGTATGATAGAACAGATCATGGCTTTTCAGAAATCCCCCCAGTGGAAACTCAAAACCTATGGACATAAGCTTGGTAGGTCATCCTGTCATTCCCCCCAAACATGGTCAAGTGGACAAGCATAAGATTCAAGCGCCTGTTAGAAACAAAGGAATCAAATGCACATATTCAAAGGTTTTGAGGATCAGAGTGACACATACCATGATACCTGAACTCATTACCTCATGGAGCAAGAACCATCTCTGATGTAGGACCAAGTTGAAGGTGATGAATGTTGTTGCTACTGCTGAAAAAGTGGAGGCGTTGAAAGGGAGAAACGATGGGCCCTCCAGGTCCATGATCAAGTCGATCTAGCTCTCAGTACTCCATGTCTAGGACCTGTGGGCCTCGAGACATAATCTCCTATCTATCCCTGAAAGTGGGGGATAACAAGCATCATTCTCTCTTTTTGAGGAAAATTCAGTGTTTTTAACTTGATCTGCTAGGTCTGTTAAAGTGGACTTTTAACTCAGAAGTCTTCCAATTGGTTTTTTACTTTGTTTGATTGAGGATTTGATACTTATCACTCATTTTTATATTTTTTGAGCTTGCAAACCTCTTCTAAGTTGCGAGATAGGTTCACCTTGATTTTTTCTAGTTTGGTCTTTGTCTCATGATGTTTTCAATTATCTAATTGATTGGAAGAAGTTTGTAAAGGTTTGATTGGTCTTGAGTTTCTTTTCAATCTTCCTTGGAACATGTTGCTATTTTGAATGATTGAGATTATTTTTCTTACCACAACCTAGTTTGAATGCCTTTTCTTGCTGCTCATTTTGAAGTATTTTCGAGTGATTATTTCTTTCTCTTTTCATCGTTTGGGTTCTTGTTGGACGCATTCTAACATTTTGTTTTCTTGTTAAATTTTTGAGTTCTTGATTGATCGAGTTATGGCACACTTGGTTTCTCTCAGTGCTCGTCAGTTTTGAGTGCATTTCTTGTTCGATCTTTTTACTTCATATTATTTTTTATCTACATTGGATTCTTGCATTGAAAGTAAGGAAGTAGAAAGAACTTGCATTTGATTTAGGTTCATTGCATTTATAACCAAATGAACAAAAATTTATTGCATTCAAATTTTTGGGTGGTACATGTTCATAGTTTTCATTAGGTAAATTGCATTGGGTTTATGAATTTGGGAATGGAAAATGGCTCTTCTCCTTTCCATAGATAGATTTCATTGAACATAAATCTGTCCATCTCATTTTGTTGCACTCTTTTGGAGTCCAAGTCATGAATATCATCAGTTTCACTTCCACACCCTTGAGTCAACAACACCCTAAAAATCAAAGTGCTAATTAAAATCTATCTAGAAATTTTTCTTTCTAGGTATATGAAAATCTACATTAGCTGAAGTGTAGGGATTTGGAATAGGTGTTGAGAATAACTTTCCAAACCATAAAAAAACCTAGAATCTTGCGACAAGGAGAGAAAATCTATTTTTTGCATAAGAATATTTGAGACCCCCCTCTCACATAGGGGTTAAACATGAGGTCGCTTGCAGGAGAGCAACAAAGATTACCCATCCAAAGGCTAACCAAACGTAGTGGAAATATCGTATACTCGAGGTTCTTCTTGGAGTGTCATTGGTTTCATTAGGTCTCAATGCTTCATGAATCTCAAATCCATTCGAGGTCCTCTGGAGTTTATCCATCCTCTTGTCTTCAGTCCTCTAGAAGAATTTTGATCTTGATATCCTGCCCATACGTTCAATCTTGACTGTCCACTATACCCACATCGAGGCTGATTGTGAGTTGGTAACCTTAGTGGCCTTTATCTTTAGGGTTTAGACGTTGGTCACACTCTCTCAATATCCTTGGAGGGAACTTGCACCAAGGTGTAAGTCTGTTAAGTAGATCGTCACATAACTAATTCACCCACTCTATCTCAACCCCTTTTTCATATTAATCCTATGACAAAAAAAAAAAATTCAGTAACCTTAACCTTAAGCCACAAGCTAGACAATCCCTCCCATAAAGCCTTTATTTTCCAAATTACATCCTATTTGAAGGCTCACCTCACCTCAATTTCACTAGCTTTATATGTTTCGACAAATCTACCTGCCCCGACTTTGAATGTAGAGCAGCTCACAAAGAGTTTTTCAGCCAAAGGCCTATCCCAAGAAGACATGGTTATACTCTCCAGTATACAACATTTCCCTCATGCAAAACAACATATATATATAAATGTTTGCAGATGATGACTATAATATTTGAAATAAATATAAATCGATCGAATAAGAAACTTGGGTTGATGCAGGAGCACACACAGTGGGTGTGTCACACTGTTCTTCATTCACGAGCATGCTCTACAACTTCAAGAGCACTGTTCAGACGGACCCTAATATTCTGTCTATGTTGAAGTACTTTCATTGTGTTCAACATCGTTTGCGGTGTGTGTCTGTATGCATAGTATTTACATTGTGCATATGCAGGACAAACATAGTGGAGAATCAATTCAACTATCATTTCAATCAATCTACAAGTGCCTTCCAGAAATAAAAATCTCACAATATTGCTTAACTTTTCATGGTTGGATGATCCTGTATAAATGTGTGAAAAGTATACATGAAAAGTTTAAATGGGATGAAGAGTATAAATGCGATGACACAGTCCATGCAAAGAGTCATAGGCACTTTATTTTCACAATATTGCTTAACTTTTCATAGTTGGATGATCCTGTATAAATGTGTGAAAAAACTCACAATATTACTTAACTTTTAATGGTGGAATGAAGATTATAAATGCGACGGCAAGTGCATGAAAAGCATCATATACACTTTCTTCTTTTTTATTATTAATTTTTTTTTTATGGTGGGATGAAGAGTATCATTGTGACAACACACTGCATGCAAAGCATCATAAGCACTTTCCTTTTTTTTATTATTAAAAAAATTGTACGATAGTGAAATCAATTAAACTATCGTTTCAATCAAGTTACAAGAGCCTTCCAGAAATAAAAATCTCACAATATTGCTTAACTTTTCATAGTTGGATGATCCTGTATAAATGTGTGAAAAAACTCACAATATTACTTAACTTTTCATGGTGGAATGAAGATTATAAATGCGATGACACGGTGCATGAAAAGCATCATATACACTTTCTTCTTTATTATTATTAATTTTTTTTTAAAATAGTGAAATCAATTCAACTATCGTTTCAATCAAGCTACAAGTGCATTCGAGAAATAAAAATCTCACAATATTGCTTAATTTTTCATGGTTGGATGATCCTCTATAAATGTGTGAAAAAACTCGCAATATTACTTAACTTTTTGATGCAGGAGCATCGCCAAATCATCAAGGTGCATCACCCAAGACAAGCGAGCCAGCATGAAAGACAATGAACAGCTGGACAAGGCCAGCCAAAACTTTTTGAATTTTCATTTAAGATGATGCGCCAATATATAAATGAACCATTTATGAAAAGCGCCTTTGTATATTATAATGGACCTTGAGCCTTTAAGCTCTCGTCCTTAGGTAGATGAGGCATTTAATAGATTTAATGCAGGTAGATAGATGTTTAAGTCTAGATTAGACAGTTTTAGTTTTCGAGAGGGAAAACGGATATAGACACCCTCACTTGTACATTGTAACATAATTCAGAATCAAGCATTCAGAAGAGAAGATAAAGTAGAGAAGTTGTGAAGAATGCCCATGTACAGATGTTTTTGAATTAATAGAATGAAGTTCTGATTCAAATTCATGGCCGGTGTTGTTTTCTCTGTGTTGATGTTGTTCTCATGAATGTTTGTTTTCTGGTTGTGCATTTGCTTTGTTTATACTGTGCATATGATTTCATGTTTTAAATGAAGTCTGAGAGAGAATAAGTTTCAATTGTTTATCTACCTGAGCCAGGAGATTCCTGCATAGAGTGCAGTTTAATTCATCCACAAGGAGTGCGTCGATGAGGGCTCGATAGTTGAACTTTTGTTCTTATTTGCCCAGGAGTTTACTTGGGTTGTTGCAGCCGTGCAAGTGAGGTGCAGGATGAAGAAGAAGTCTCAGTTGTTAGTCTAGTTAAAGGAGTTAGATGAGTGCTACTGCAGAAAGTGCGTAGAGTCTGAAAGCTTCAACACTTGGAAAACTGTTGAATACTGAACGCAAGCAGGGCACACAAGCTCAAGAGGGATAGTTCATTAGTGGTATTGTTGAAAGAGAGCCCAGGGGATTTGGGTCAAAGAAGGTTTGAGAAGGAAGTACAAATACCGGAGTTGGAGAACAAGTTCTGAGAAAGAACCTACAGTTTCTCAAGAAATCCTCAAAGAGGAAGAATCAACGATCGGGGCTCGCAGAAAAAATCAGCGAAATCCCGTCAGCCGTCAGATCTCTGGAAATTTGCGCAGGGGTTAAGTCCCTAGATTAGAGGAATAACCCAAGGAGTCATCGATACATCAAGGTCATCGGGATTTATGTAGACAAGAGGATCGAGCATATTGAAATCGCGATCTGTGATTTACCGAGAGGATCAGAACCGTTGATCGCAGCAAGGACACATGGCGTGAGATCCCAAAGAGTCAAATTCAGAAATTTGGGGTTTTTGCTCAAAAAGGAATTGTTGAAATAGAAATCGTGATTTTGCGATCCCCGATAAGCGGAGAAAGGAGCGGTGACATGGAGGAGAGAGATCACACGTGTATCGGGGTTCGGTATCTCGGAGTTTCCGGAAGCGTAGGTTCTATGCATATCAAAACCATGAAGTCTGAAACTCTGACGGGGAGCAGGTCAGGGTCTCGTGGAATGAAAGGTCATATGCAGAAGGGGCTAACCTGAAGGATCTTGGGAGAGAGAGACAGGTTCCATCGCGAATCGGGGTTCGAAGATTCGTGGTGCCAGTGAAACGCGACATCGCATAGGCCGATTTCCCAATAGGGAAATCCCTGACAGGAACGAAGAAGCATTGGCATTGAGACCCATCGGGTTTCAGGGTTTGTGTAGCACGAGGAATGTGCCCACGAGTTTCGCGATAACACAAAACCCGATTTCCCGATAATACAAAGGGGAGATCGCGGGGAGAGAGTTCTGTGGGTATTGAAGGGGTCCTGATAAGGGATAAGAAAATTATTTTAGCTCTTCGAGCTCGTGAAGAAGAAGGTCCTCATGGAAGCGGGCGCGTCGAGTGCTGTCTGCATTAGAGTGATATCAGAGCGAGTCTCTATTTGTATACTTCAAACAGAGGGAAGAGAAGAAGGGAAGAATTCACCATGCCGCCCAGAAGAGAAAGACAATCACCTAACCCAGAAGACAGGGAGGTGAGAAGAAGGGGCAGGCTGGCAGAGAATCCAGAGATGGAGAGACAGATACGAGATCTTCGGGAAAGACTTGAGGAGATGGAAACAACTTAGAGACGCACAGTCGGTGCAGGGGATCTTAGTGATTCCGATAATGAGGTTGAAGCTAAACCACAAGGAGAAGTTGCAGCTGAAGATGCAGCCAACGAGCGGTTAATTAAGGCTATCGCTCGGATGAGTTCAAAGAAAAAAATGGACATTCCAACTTACGAAGGAAGTCTGGATGCAGAGGAGCTACTCGATTGGATCAGGGCTCTTGATACCTACTTCGATTATGAGGATATCGAAGAGGATAAAAAGGTCAGGCATGCTGTCACAAAGTTGAAGGGACATGCACCATTATGGTGGGACGAGCTTCAAGAGGATAGAAGTTCCAAAGGAAAACAAAAGATCAAAAGCTGGGATCGAATGATTGCAAAGATGAAGGCAAAATTCATCCCAAGGGATTATCAGATCACACTGTTCAGGCGAATGCAGAACCTGAGACAGAAGTTGATGACGGTGAAGGAAAACACCGAATTTTTTTATAAGCTCAATATTAGAGCAGGTCATCGGGAGAGCGATGATGAGAAGGTAGCCAGATACTTGAATGGTCTGAGATATGACATTCAGGATGAATTAAGCATGACAACCATCAGAACAGTTGAGGATTCTTACCAGATGGCTCTGAAAGCCGAGGAGAAGCTGAGCCATAAGCAAGGTCAGCGAGGACGAGGCAGAAGTCAGCCTAGAGGCAAGGCAGTTGCCCAGGAGAAATATCAGAAGCCCAAGGAGGAATGGAAGAAACCTCAGAGTAAGATTGAAAGGGGTGGAACCTCACAGAAAGGACCACATGTTGAATAGAGGGGGCAGCATACAGAGCAGGGTGGCGGTTATGCTGACGCAAACACTTTTCCTCGTACCAGAGGTAGGGGAAGAGGCCGAGGAGGAAGTATCACCTATTTCACATGTGGGAAAAATGGAAACAAGTCATTCGAGTGTCCAGAGAAAAAGAAGGACATCGGAAAAGCTCACATCACTGAAGCTCAGAAGCGTGATGCTAAGACAGAAGATGTAGAAGGTGGAAGATTGCTTGGAATGCATAAAGTCCTTTTGACACCTGAGAAAGAGGTGCAGGAAAGTTTATCTCAAAGGACCAGACTGTTCATGATAGCTTGCAAAACGAAGGATAGGAAATGCAAGGTTATCATGGATAGTCGAAGCACCGATAATCTCGTTTCAACCAAGATGGTGGAGAAGTTGGAGATGAAAACAACTAATCACCCAAGGCCATACAAAGTTTCATGGTTACAGAAGGTTCATCAGGTGAGTGTCACTAAACAATGTTTAGTTGAATTTAAAATTGGGGGATATAATGATAAGGTCTTGTGTGATGTCATTCCCATGGATGTATGTCATGTGTTACTGGGTAGACCATGGAAATATGACCAAAATGTGGTTCATGATGGGAGGATGAACACCTATACTTTAGAAAAGGATGGGAGGACACATAGGTTGCTTCCGATAAAGGATAAGGAGGTAAAGCCGGAAGTAAGTAGCACAATAATTCTCATGAGCGGGAAGGAGCTTCTTACAGAGATGGAGAAGAAGGAAGATCCACAATTCTTTGTTGTTAGAAAGCCAAGGATTGTTTTGACCAGCACAAGAGTGGATGATCTACCGGAGGAAATTCAGGAACTGCTGGAAGAGTTCGTTGACATTATCGTGGATGAATTACCTCGTTCGTTGCCATCGATGAGGAGTGTGAGTCATCACATAGACCTCATACCAGGAGCCAGTTTGCCGAATAAAGATACGTATTGGTTAACACCGCAGGAGAACAAGGAGGTCAAGAATCAGGTACGAGATTTGTTGGACAAAGGATTGGTTAGAGAGAGCCTAAGTCCATGCGCTGTTCCAACAGTGCCTGGTCCGAAGAAGGATGGAGGTTGGAGAATGTGCACCGACTCCAGAGAGATCAACAAAATTACCATCAGGTACATGTTTCCACTGCCGAGAATGGATGATCTAATGGATTGCCTAAGCGGGGCAAATTATTTTTTGAATATTGATCTGAAGAGTGGATATCATCAGATTCGCATGAGGGAAGGTGATGAATGGAAGACAACATTCAAGAAAAACGAAGGTTTGTATGAATGGCTGGTCATGCCGTTTGGCTTGACAAACACACCAAGCACATTCATGAGATTGATGAATGAAGTCCTGAGGGAATTCATCGGAAAATTTGTAGTCATATATCTGGATGATATACTGATCTTCAGTAAGACCAAGGCTGAACATTTGAACCATTTATCCATTGTGATGAGAAAGCTACAGCAGGAGAAGCTATTGATTAATATGAAGAAATCCTCGTTTATGAAGACAAAGCTCATTTACTTGGGGTTTGTCATTTCGGCGAATGAATTAAAAATGGATCCAAGTAAGGTGGAAGTGATTAAAAATTGGCCATCACCCATAAATGTTTTTTAGGTAAGGAGTTTCCATGGTTTGGAAAGTTTCTATCGAAAGTTCATCAGAAATTTTAGTGGAATTAGCGCAGCAATGATGGACACCGTGAAGAAGCGACACAAGTCTTTTCATTGGACAGCAGAGGCTGAGAAGAGCTTCAATTTGTTGAAGCGAAAGATAACGAAACGACCAGTGTTGGTTTTATTGGACTTCAAGAAGACATTTCAGGTGAAGTGTGATGCAAGCAGATATGCCATAGGAGCGGTCTTAAGTCAGGAGTACAAACTAGTTGCATATTTCAGCAAGAAGCTAGATGAAGCAAAACTGAAATACTCCACGTATGATAAGGAGTTTTATGCCATCATATAGGCATTGAAGAAGTGGAGGCATTACTTGATCCCAAAAGAATTTGTATTGTACAGTGATAATCATGCATTGCAGTTTGTGAGTCAACAAGATAAGTTGAATCAGAAGCATGAAAAATGGGTAGAGTATATGCAGAATTTCACGTTTGTGATTAAACACATTTCAGGTACTGCTAACAAAGTGGCCGATGCTTTGAGAAGGAAATGTTTGTTGTTGCAGGAGTTCCGAGTCAAAACATTGGGTTTTGAAAATCTCAGGGATATGTACGCAAAAGATGCAGACTTCGGAGAAGCGTATGAAGCAGATGAGAATCCAGTTCTCAGGGATCGGAGCCCATGGATAGACTACATGATCCAGGAGGGATTGTTGTTTAGAGGCAATCAACTGTGTATTCCAAATTGCTCCATGAGGGAGAATTTGTTAAAGGAAAAACACAGCGGAGGCTTGGCAGGGCATTTTGGCCACGACAAAACATTCGCAAAATTGAGTGAATCATATTTTTGGCCAGGCATGCGAGCAGATGTCAAAAGGTTTGTTGAAAGCTGTCGAATTTGTCAGCATTCGAAAGGGAGGAAACAAAATGCAGGTCTTTATCAACCATTTCCCATACCAGAGAGGCCATGGGAGGCGATAAGCATGGATTTTGTATTGGTTTTGCCGAGGACGCAGAGAGGGGTTGATTCCATCTTTGTGGTGGTAGACAGGTTTTCAAAGATGGCACATTTTATTCTGTGTCAGGAGACTAGCGATGCGACCCACATTGCAAACTTGTTTTTCAAAGAGATCGTTAGACTTCATGGATTGCCGAGAAGCATAGTCTCGGACAGGGATACAAAATTCATTGGACTTTTCTGGAGGATGCTATGGAAGAAGCTAGGGACTAACTTGGTGTTTAGTTCAGCTTACCATATGTAGATAGACGGACATACAGAAGTGGTCAACAGAAGTCTTGGAGACTTGCTGAGGAGCTTGGTGACAGAGCACCATAGCAGCTAGGACAACATATTTCCATAGGCAGAGTTCGCATACAACGATTCAGTGAATCGGAGTACAGGCAAAAGCCCATTTCAGATTGTGTATGGGACACAACCGAGGGGAGTTTCTGAACTCAAGGAGTCAGAACAGACTGTGGCTAGCGGAACGAGAGTAGAAGAATTCACTGAAGCAATGGAAGAACTTCACAACAGGGTGAAGTAGCGATTGATAAATTCGAATCAGGAGTACAAAAATAGAGCAGATCAGCATCGAAGACAACTTCAGTTCGAAGTTGGGGATCTAGTTCTGGCACATTTGAGGAAGGAAAGGTTCCCAAGGGGAACATACAACATGCTGAAGATGAAGAAAATTGGGCCATGCAGGGTCTTGAAGAAATTCAGAGAAAATGCTTATGATATTGAGCTGCTAGAAGGCATCAGAATATCTCTGATATTCAACATGGTAGATTTATACCCATACAGGGCTGGTGAAGCATAAATTGGAACTGAGAAACCAATGATTGAGTGGACAAAGAAATTTCCGATTGCAGAAAGGCCATAGATGGAGCGGATACTTGACAAGAGAGTCAGCAAAAGAACTAGACAGAAGCAATACTTCGAGTATCTGGTGAAATGGAGGAATCATCCAGTGGAATATGCCAGCTGGGAGACAGAAGTAGTTATCCAAAAGCATGGACAAAATGTGCAGGAGCTCATGGAAAGGAGCCCATGAAAGTTTTCAAGCCGAGGAGTATGATGTAGGAGCATCGCCAACTCATCAAGGAGCATCGCCCAAGACAAGCGAGCCAGCATGAAAGACAACGAACAACTGGACAAGGCCAACCGAAACTTTTTGAATTTTCATTTAAAATGATGCGCCAATATATAAATGAACCATTTATGAAAAGAGCCTTTGTATATTATAATGGACCTTGAGCCTTTAAGCTCTCGTCCTTAGGTATATGAGGCATTTAATAGATTTAATGCAGGTAGATAGATGTTTAGTCTAGATTAGACAGCTTCAGTTTTCGAGAGGGAAAACGGATATAGACACCCTCACTTGTACATTGTAACATAATTCATAATCAAGCATTCAGAAGAGAAGAGCAAGCAGAGAAGTTGTGAAGAACGCCCATGTACAGATGTTTTTGAATTAATAGAATGAAGTTCTGATTCAAATTCATGGCCGGTGTTGTTTTCTCTGTGTTGATGTTGTGCTCATGAATGTTTGTTTTCTGGTTGTGCATTTGCTTTG
>SNQJ01S0243435.1:13599-23799 GCA_010110895.2 Picea sitchensis
TCTCATCATCACTCTCCCGATGACCTGCTCTAATATTGAGCTTATAAAATTCTTCGGTGTATTCCTTCACCGTCATCAACTTCTGTCTCAGGTTCTGCATTCGCCTGAACAGTGTGATCTGATAATCCCTTGGGATGAATTTTGCCTTCATCTTTGCAATCATTCGATCCCAGCTTTTGATATTTTGTTTTCCTTTGGAACATCTATCCGCTTGAAGCTCGTCCCACCATAATGTTGCATGTCCCTTCAACTTCATGACAGCATGCCTAACCTTTTTATCCTCTTCGATATCCTCATAATCGAAGTAGGTATCAAGAGCCCTGATCCAATCCAATAGCTCCTCTGCATCCAGACTTCCTTCGTAAGTTGGAATGTCCATTTTTGTCTTTGAACTCATCTGAGTGATAGCCTTAATTAACCGCTCGTTGGCTGCATCTTCAGCTGCAACTTCTCCTTGTGGTTCAGCTTCAACCTCATTGTCGGAATCACTAAGATCCCCTGCACCGACTGTGCGTCTCTAAGCTATTTCCATCTCCTCGAGTCTTGCCCGAAGATCTCATATATGTCCCTCCATCTCTGGATTCCCTGTCGGCCTGCCCCTTCTTCTCACCTCCCTGTCTTTTGGGTCATGTGATTGTCTTTCTCTTCTGGGCGGCATGGTGAATTCTTCCCTTCTTCTCTTCCCTTTGCCTGAAGTATACAAACAGAGACTCACTCTGATACCACTCTGACGCAGACAACACCTGGCGTGCCCGCTTCCACTAGGACCTTCTTCTTCATGGGCCTGAAGAGCTAAAATACTCTTCTTATCCCTTATCGGGACCCCTTCAATACCCACATAACTCTCTCCCTGCGATATCCCCTTTGTCTTATCAGGAAATCGGGTTTCGCGTTATCGCGAAACTCGTGGGCATGTTCCTCGTGCTACATAAACCCTGAAACCCGATGGGTCTCAATGCTGATGCTTCTTCATTCTTGTCAGGGATTTCCCTATCGAGAAATCGGCATATGCGATGTCGCGTTTCACTGGCACCACGAATCTCCGAACCCCGATTGGCGATGGCACCTGTCTCTCTCTCCCAAGCTCCTTCAGGTTAGCCCCTTTCGCATATGACCTGTCGTTCCACGAGACCATGACCTGCTCCTCGTCGAAGTTTTGGACTTCGCGGTTTTGATATGCATAGAACCTACGCTTCTGGAAACTCCGAGATGTCGAACCCCGATACACACGCGGTCTCTCTCCTCCACGTCACCGCTCCTTTCTCCGCTTATCGGGGATCGTAAAAATGCGATTTCTATTTAAGCAATTCCTTTGTGAGAAAGAACCCCAAATTTCCGAACCCGACTCTTCGGGATCTCACGCCACGTGTCCTTGCTGCGATCAATGGTTCCAATCCTCTTGGGAAATCGCGGATCGCGATTTCAATATGCTCGATCCTCTTGTCTATGGAAATCCCGATGACCTTGATGTCCCGATGACTCCTTGGGTTCTTCCTCTAATCTGGGGACTTAACCCCTATGCAACTTTCTAGAGATCTGATGACTGACGGGATTTCACTGATTTCTTCAGCGAGCCCCAACCGTTGATTCTTCCTCTTTGAGGATTTCTTGAGAAACTGCAGGTTCTTTCTCAGTACTTGTTCTCCAACTCTGGTATTTTTACTTCCTTCTCAAACCTTCTTTGACCCAAATCCCCTGGGATCTCTTTCAACAATACCACTAAGGAACTATCCCTCTTGAGCTTGCATGCCCTGCTTGCGCTCAACATTCAACAGTTTTCCAAGTGTTGAAGCTTTCAGACTCTACGCACTTCCTGCAGTAGCAGTCATCTAACTCCTTTACCCAGACTAACAACTGAGACTTCTTCTTCAGCCTACACCTCACTTGCATGGCTACAACAACCCAAGTCAACTCTTGGGCAAATAAGAACAAAAGTTCAACTATCGAGCCCTCATCGACACACTCCTTGCGGATGAATTCAACTGCACTCTATGCAGGAATCTCCTGGCTCAGGTAGAGAAACAATTGAAACTTATTCTCTCTCAGACTTCATTTAAAACTTGAAATCATATGCACAGCATAAACAAAGCAAATGCACAACCAGAAAAAAAACATTCATGAGCACAACATCAACACAGAGAAAACAACACCGGCCATGAATTTGAATCAGAACTTCATTCTATTAATTCAAAAACATCTGTACATGGGCGTTCTTCACAACTTCTCTACTTTCTCTTCTCTTCTGAATGCTTGATTATGAATTATCTTACAATGTACAAGTGAGGGTGTCTATATCCGTTTTCCCTCTCGAAAACTGAAGCTGTCTAATCTAGACTAAACATCTATCTACCTGCATTAAATCTATTAAATGCCTCATCTACCTAAGGACGAGAGCTTAAAGGCTCAAGGTCCATTATAATATACAAAGGCGCTTTTCATAAATGGTTCATTTATATATTGGCGCATCATTTTAAATGAAAATTCAAAAATTTTCGGTTGGCCTTGTCCAGCTGTTCATTGTCTTTCATGCTGGCTCGCTTGTCTTGGGCGATGCTCCTTGATGAGTTGGCGATGCTCCTACATCATACTCCTCGGATTGAAAACTTTCATGGGCTCCTTTCCATGAGCTCCTGCACAGTTTGTCCATGCTTTTGGATAACTGCTTCTGTCTCCCAGCTGGCATCTTCCACTAGATGATTCCTCCATTTCACCAGATACTCAAAGTATTGCTTCTGTCTAGTTCTTTTGCTGACTCTCTTGTCAAGTATCCGCTCCATCTATGGCCTTTCTGCAATCGGAAATTTCTTTGTCCACTCAATCATTGGTTTCTCAGTTCCAATTTCTGCTTCACCAGCCCTGTATGGGTATAAATCTACCATGTTGAATATCGGAGACATTCTGATGCCTTCTAGCAGCTCAATATCATAAGCATTTTCTCCGAATTTCTTCAAGACCCTGCATGGCCCAATTTTCTTCATCTTCAGCATGTTGTATGTTCCCCTTGGGAACCTTTCCTTCCTCAGATGTGCCAGAACTAGATCCCCAACTTCGAACTGAAGTTGTCTTCGATGCTGATCTGCTCTATTTTTGTACTCCTGATTCGAGTTTATCAATCGCTACTTCACCCTGTTGTGAAGTTCTTCCATTGCTTCAGTGAATTCTTCTACGCTCGTGTCGCTAGTCACAGTCTGTTCTGACTCCTTGAGTTCAGAAACTCCCCTCGATTGTGTCCCATACACAATCTGAAATGGGCTTTTGCCTGTACTCCGATTCACTGAATCGTTGTATGCGAACTCTGCCTATGGAAATATGTTGTCCTAGCTGCTATGGTGCTCTGTCACCAAGCTCCTCAGCAAGTCTCCAAGACTTCTGTTGACCACTTCTGTCTGTCTGTCTATCTACAGATGGTAAGCTGAACTAAAAACCAAGTTATTCCCTAGCTTCTTCCATAGCATCCTCCAGAAATGTCCAATGAATTTTGTATCCCTGTCCGAGACTATGCTTCTCGGAAATCCATGAAGTCTAACGATCTCTTTGAAAAACAAGTTTGCAATGTGGGTCGCATCGCTAGTCTTCTGACACAGAATAAAATGTGCCATCTTTGAAAACCTGTCTACCACCACAAAGATGGAATCAACCCCTCTCTGTGTCCTCGGCAAAACCAATACAAAATCCATGCTTATCGCCTCCCATGGCCTCTCTGGTATGGGAAATGGTTGATAAAGACCTGCATTTTGTTTCCTCCCTTTCGAATGCTGACAAATTCGACAGTTGTCAACAAACCTTTTGACCTCTTCTCGCATGCCTGGCCAAAAATATGATTCGCTCAATTTTGCGAATGTTTTGTCGTGGCCAAAATGCCCTGCCAAGCCTCCACTGTGTTTTTCCTTTAACAAATTCTCCCTCATGGAGCAATTTGGAATACACAGTTGATTGCCTCTAAACAACAATCCCTCCTGGATCATGTAGTCTATCCATGGGCTCCGATCCCTGAGAACTGGATTCTCAGCTGCTTCATACGCTTCTCCGAAGTCTGCATCTTCTGCGTACATATCCCTGAGATTTTCAAAACCCAATGTTTTGACTCGGAACTCCTGCAACAACAAACATTTCCTGCTCAAAGCATCAACCAATTTGTTAGCAGTACCTGAAATGTGTTTAATCACAAACGTGAAATTCTGCATATACTCTACCCATTTTTCATGCTTCTGATTCAACTTATCTTGTTGACTCACAAACTGCAATGCATGATTATCATTGTACAATACAAATTCTTTTGGGATCAAGTAATGCCTCCACTTCTTCAATGCCTGTATGATGGCATAAAACTCCTTATCATACGTGGAGTATTTCAGTTTTGCTTCATCCAACTTCTTGCTGAAATATGCAACTGGTCTGTCCTCCTGAGTTAAGACCGCTCCTATGGCATATCCGCTTGCATCACACTTCACCTAAAATGTCTTCTTGAAGTCCGATAAAACCAACACTGGTCATTTCGTTATCTTTCGCTTCAACAAATTGAAGCTCTTCTCAGCCTCTGTTGTCCAATGAAAATACTTGTGTCGCTTCTTCACAGTGTCCATCATTGTTGCGCTAATTCCACTAAAATTTCTGATGAACTTTTGATAGAAACTAGCCAAACCATGGCAACTCCTTACCTAAAAAACATTTCTGGGTGATGGCCAATTTTTAATCACTTCCACCTTACTTGGATCCATTTTTAATTCATTCGCAGAAATGACAAACCCCAAGTAAATGAGCTTTGTCTTCATAAACGAGGATTTCTTCATATTAATCAATAGCTTCTCCTGCTGTAGCTTTCTCATCACAATGGCTAAATGGTTCAAATGTTCAGCCTTGGTCTTACTGAAGATCAGTATATCATCCAGATATATGACTACAAATTTTCCGATGAATTCCCTCAAGACTTCATTCATCAATCTCATGAATGTGCTTGGTGCGTTTGTCAAGCCAAACGGCATGACCAGCCATTCATACAAACCTTCATTTTTCTTGAATGTTGTCTTCCATTCATCACCTTCCCTCATGCGAATCTGATGATATCCACTCTTCAGATCAATCTTCGAAAAATAATTTTCCCCGCTTAGGCAATCCATTAGATCATCCATTCTCGGCAGTGGAAACATGTACCTAATGGTAATTTTGTTGATCTCTCTGGAGTCGGTGCACATTCTCCAACCTCCATCCTTCTTCGGACCAGGCACTGTTGGAACAACGCATGGACTTAGGCTCTCTCTGACTAATCCTTTGTCCAACAAATCTTGGACCTGATTCTTGACCTCCTTGTTCTCCTGCGGTGTTAACCAATACGTATCTTTATTCGGCAAACTGGCTCCTGGTATGAGGTCTATGTGATGACTCACACTCCTCATCGATGGCAACGAACGAGGTAATTCATCCACGATAATGTCAACGAACTCTTCCAGCAGWTCCTGAATTTCCTCCGRTAGATCATCCACTCTTGTGCTGGTCAAAACAATCCTTGGCTTTCTAACAACAAAGAATTGTGGATCTTCCTTCTTCTCCATCTCTGTAAGAAGCTCCTTCCCGCTCATGAGAAGTATTGTGCTACTTACTTCCAGCTTTACTTCCTTATCCTTTATCGGAAGAAACCTATGTGTCCTCCCATCCTTTTCTAAAGTATAGGTGTTCATCCTCCCATCATGAACCACATTTTGGTCATATTTCCATGGTCTACCCAGTAACAAATGACATACATCCATGGGAATGACATAACACAAGACCTTATCATTATATCCCCCAATTTTAAATTCAACTAAACATTGTTTAGTGACACTCACCTGATGAACCTTCTGTAACCATGAAACTTTGTATGGCCTTGGGTGATCAGTTGTTTTCAGCTCCAACTTCTCCACCATCTTGGTTGAAACGAGATTATCAGTGCTTTGACTATCCATGATAACCTTGCATTTCCTATCCTTCGTTTTGCAAGCTATCATGAACAGTCTGGTCCTTTGAGCTAAACTTTCCTGCACCTCTTTCTCAGGTGTCAAAAGGACTTTATGCATTCCAAGCGATCTTCCACCTTCTACATCTTCCTTATTAGCAGCACGCTTCTGAGCTTCAGTGATGTGAGCTTTTCCGATGTCCTTCTTTTTCTCTGGACACTCGAATGACTTATTTCCATTTTTCCCACATGTGAAATAGGTGATACTTCCTCCTCGGCCTCTTCCCCTACCTCTGGTACGAGGAAAAGTGTTTGCGTCAGCATAACCTCCACCCTGCTCTGTATGCTGCCCCCTCTGTTCAACATGTGGTCCTTTCTGTGAGGTTCCACCCCTTTCAATCTTACTCTGAGGTTTCTTCCATTCCTCCTTGGGCTTCTGATATTTCTCCTGGGAAACTGCCTTGCCTCTAGGCTGACTTCTGCCTCGTCCTCGCTGACCTTGCTTATGGCTCAGCTTCTCCTCGACTTTCAGAGCCATCTGGTAAGAATCCTCAACTGTTCTGATGGTTGTCATGCTTAATTCATCCTGAATGTCATATCTCAGACCATTCAAGTATCTGGCTACCTTCTCATCATCGCTCTCCCGATGACCTGCTCTAATATTGAGCTTATAAAAAAATTCGGTGTTTTCCTTCACCGTCATCAACTTCTGTCTCAGGTTCTGCATTCGCCTGAACAGTGTGATCTGATAATCCCTTGGGATGAATTTTGCCTTCATATTTGCAATCATTCGATCCCATCTTTTGATCTTTTGTTTTCCTTTGGAACGTCTATCCTCTTGAAGCTCGTCCCACCATAATGGTGCATGTCCCTTCAACTTTGTGACAACATGCCTGACCTTTTTATCCTCTTCGATATCCTCATAATCGAAGTAGGTATCACGAGCCCTGATCCAATCAAGTAGCTCCTCTGCATCCAGACTTCCTTCGTAAGTTGGAATGTCCATTTTTTTCTTTGAATTCATCCGAGCGATAGCCTTAATTAACCGCTCGTTGGCTGCATCTTCAGCTACAACTTCTCCTTGTGGTTTAGCTTCAACCTCATTATCGGATTTACTAATATCCCCTGCACCGACTATGCATCTCTAAGTTGTTTCCATCTCCTCAAGTCTTGCCCGAAGATCTCGTATCTGTCTCTCCATCTCTGGATTCTCTGCCAGCCTGCCCCTTCTTCTCACCTCCCTGTCTTCTGGGTTGGGTGATTGTCTTTCTCTTCTGGGCGGCATGGTGAATTCTTCCCTTCTTCTCTTCCCTCTATCTGAAGTATACAAATAGAGACTCGCTCTGATACCACTCTAATGCAGACGACACTCGACGCGCCCGCTTCCATGAGGACCTTCTTCTTCATGAGCTCGAAGAGCTAAAATACTTTTCTTATCCCTTATCGGGACCCCTTCAATACCCACAGAACTCTCTCCCCGCGATCTCCCCTTTGTATTATCGGGAAATCGGGTTTTGCGTTATCGCGAAACTCGTGGGCACATTCCTCGTGCTACACAAACCCTGAAACCCGATGGGTCTCAATGCCAATGCTTCTTCGTTCCTGTCAGGGATTTCCCTATTGGGAAATCGGCCTATGCGATGTCGCGTTTCATTGGCACCATGAATCTTCAAACCCCGATTCGCGATGGCACCTGTCTCTCTCTCCCAATATCCTTCAGGTTAGCCCCTTCTGCATATGATCTGTCATTCCACGAGACCACGACCTGCTCCCCGTCAGAGTTTCAGACTTCACGGTTTTGATATGCATAGAACCTACGCTTCCGGAAACTCCGAGATACCGAACCTCGATACACGTGTGATCTCTCTCCTCCATGTCACCGCTCCTTTCTCCGCTTATCGGGGATCACAAAATCATGATTTCTATTTCAGCAATTCCTTTTTGAGCAAAAACCCCAAATTTCTGAACTTGACTCTTTGGGATCTCACGCCATGTGTCCTTGCTGCGATCAACGATTCTGATCCTCTCGGTAAATCACGGATCGCGATTTCAATATGCTCGATCCTCTTGTCTACAGAAATCCCGATGACCTTGATGTCTCGATGACTCCTTGTGTTATTCCTCTAATCTGGGGACTTAACCCCTGCGCAACTTTCCAGAGATCTGACGGCTGACGGGATTTCGCTGATTTTTTCTGCGAGCCCCGACCGTTGATTCTTCCTCTTTGAGGATTTCTTGAGAAACTGCAGGTTCTTTCTCAGAACTTGTTCTCCAACTCCGGTGTTTGTAATTCCTTCTCAAACCTTCTTTGACCCAAATCCCCTGGGCTCTCTTTCAACAATACCACTAAGGAACTATCCCTCTTGAGATTGTGTGCCCTGCTTGCGCTCAGTATTCAACAGTTTTCCAAGTGTTGAAGCTTTCAGACTCTACGCACTTTCTGCAGTAGCACTCATCTAACTCCTTTACCTAGACTAACAACTGAGACTTCTTCTTCAGCCTGCACCTCACTTGCACGGGTGCAACAACCCAAGTAAACTGTTGGGAAAATAAGAACAAAAGTTCAACTATCGAGCCCTCATCGACGCACTCCTTGCGGATGAATTCAACTGCACTCTATGCAGGAATATCCTGGCTCAGGTAGAGAAACAATTGAAACTTATTCTCTCTCAGACTTCATTTAAAACTTGAAATCATATGCACATCATAAACAAAGCAAATGCACAACCAGAAAACAAACATTCATGAGCACAACATCAACACAGAGAAAACAACATCGGCCATGAATTTGAATCAGAACTTCATTCTATTAATTCAAAAACATCTGTACATGGGCATTCTTCACAACTTCTCTACTTTATCTTCTCTTTTGAATGCTTGATTCTGAATTATGTTACAATGTACAAGTGAGGGTGTCTATATCCGTTTTCCCTCTCGAAAACTGAAACTGTCTAATCTAGACTTAAACATCTATCTACCTGCATTAAATCTATTAAATGCCTCATCTACCTAAGGACGAGAGCTTAAAGGCTCAAGGTCCATTATAATATACAAAGGCGCTTTTCATAAATGGTTCATTTATATATTGGCGCATCATCTTAAATGAAAATTCAAAAAGTTTTGGCTGGCCTTGTCCAGCTGTTCATTGTCTTTCATGCTGGCTCGCTTGTCTTGGGTGATGCACCTTGATGATTTGGCGATGCTCCTGCATCAAAAAGTTAAGTAATATTGCGAGTTTTTTCACACATTTATAGAGGATCATCCAACCATGAAAAATTAAGCAATATTGTGAGATTTTTATTTCTCGAATGCACTTGTAGCTTGATTGAAACGATAGTTGAATTGATTTCACTATTTTAAAAAAAAATTAATAATAATAAAGAAGAAAGTGTATATGATGCTTTTCATGCACCGTGTCATCGCATTTATAATCTTCATTCCACCATGAAAAGTTAAGTAATATTGTGAGTTTTTTCACACATTTATACAGGATCATCCAACTATGAAAAGTTAAGCAATATTGTGAGATTTTTATTTCTGGAAGGCTCTTGTAACTTGATTGAAACGATAGTTTAATTGATTTCACTATCGTACAATTTTTTTAATAATAAAAAAAAGGAAAGTGCTTATGATGCTTTGCATGCAGTGTGTTGTCACAATGATACTCTTCATCCCACCATAAAAAAAAAATTAATAATAAAAAAGAAGAAAGTGTATATGATGCTTTTCATGCACTTGCCGTCGCATTTATAATCTTCATTCCACCATTAAAAGTTAAGTAATATTGTGAGTTTTTTCACACATTTATACAGGATCATCCAACTATGAAAAGTTAAGCAATATTGTGAAAATAAAGTGCCTATGACTCTTTGCATGGACTGTGTCATCGCATTTATACTCTTCATCCCATTTAAACTTTTCATGTATACTTTTCACACATTTATACAGGATCATCCAACCATGAAAAGTTAAGCAATATTGTGAGATTTTTATTTCTGGAAGGCACTTGTAGATTGATTGAAATGATAGTTGAATTGATTCTCCACTATGTTTGTCCTGCATATGCACAATGTAAATACTATGCATACAGACACACACCGCAAACGATGTTGAACACAATGAAAGTACTTCAACATAGACAGAATATTAGGGTCCGTCTGAACAGTGCTCTTGAAGTTGTAGAGCATGCTCGTGAATGAAGAACAGTGTGACACACCCACTGTGTGTGCTCCTGCATCAACCCAAGTTTCTTATTCGATCGATTTATATTT
>SNQJ01S0243437.1:0-11651 GCA_010110895.2 Picea sitchensis
CTCTCCACGTCGCAAAAAGTGGCATCTCAATCCGACATCATATGGACGAATTATAGATCTTCTAAGTCAAATTAGGTTATGTCAACCCCCTTTTCACATTATTAAACATTGACCCTCCGATAATTTCATATTGTCGATACATCGGCCCCTCATCTTAATCTTCATATCAGTCATCCTATTTCACTAGAGAGCCAATACACAACATTCACCTTAAAATATGATTAATTAGGAAAAGGCATTGAAATAATTAAAAAAAAAAAAAAACGAGATTTAATATAAAAAAAAGGGGGGATAACTTATGGTTAAAACAATGTTTCAAGGTTTAAAACGTATGATTTGTAAAGCACGTGAGGATAATATAAAAAGAAAAGGGGTTAACTTGTGGTTAAAACAATGTTTCAAGGTTTAAAATATATGGTTAATAAAGCACATGAGGACAAAGTGAGGTGGCAAAGGGGACTCTCTCAAACTATTATCCTCCTCTCCTTAACTATTATTATACATGCCGATAGGCATGATATATAGTGTTGAGTTAGGTTAGACTTTTCTATTAGTTCATGATTGACCATAAAATATATACCTCTTTATCCAAAGTTTTAAAAAATAATGATTAATTTTAAATTTTAAATCTCATTTATCTGATATTTTATTGGCCAAAAACTTTGAAGTCTTATTGCTTCCTTCACTTCCCCCAATGTTATTATAATAAATATGTATTTTTTTTTTATATATACTATCAAAAGTTGGGGACCCATAATTCGTACTAAAAAATTCAATGGGGGCCATAAGACTTATGGCTAGCAAACACGACAGGGATTGCGCTAGCAAACACGACAGGTATTGTGCATACCAATGCCATGCATACTTGTTTTATAAACCTTCACTCCCCCGACATATAGGAAATAAAATGTAATCTTAATGCCAATACAAGGCATGAAGGGTAAAAGTGAAGCATGCTTTATTCAAGGAATAAGGTAATGTTTTAAATAAAGGTGTACGTTGAAGTCTCATATGAGACAAGGAAAATATGAGGTGGCAAAGGAGCCCTTCCTAAATCTTTTAACAACTATTTAATGTGCCCCCGTGAACCACACGACCCCCCCTCTAAACCATTCTCCCCTCATTTTAAGCATGTCATGGCCATGAAATTTTATTCGACCGCCCATGTATTGACAACCAAATGTGATTTGAACACCGGGACAGGATGTCATGTGAGCACCAAAATGTTAGCAGACCAAAGTCTTATGAGCATCTAAATTTAATATGGTTCAAACAATGCACAAGGAATATCACACACACTTCGATACATGTCATCTCCTTAAATTGTTTTCAGCTCTATTTCTATATCTGGACCTGTAAATGAAAATGGATAAATTGTAAGGCCATATTTCAACCAAATTTCATGAAGTGGGAAGAGGATGAAAGTGTCAATAATCGCACCAAGAAACTCAAGGTGTATAACCCCAGACATGGACGAGGGGACAACACAACGCACTGTGCAAAACCCAATTTTGTTTTTACCATAACTTTTGACTTTGAATTCGGTTTCATGCTCTCCTTATATCATTGGAAAGGTCTCACCAAGATTTACATATTTTATTTTATAAGTCTTAGGATATTCTTCGCCATTGTTCCATATTTTCAAGTTTGAATATTGGCATACTATCAACAGCCCAGGAACCTAAAAACACAACATTTCAATGAGGATGTTCATGAACTCATCATCAGAAGGACCAAATATTAAACTCAAGGAAGTATATATGAACTTCTCACTCAACTACCAATTGAATTATATATGTTTAAATGCACCTTTTAAAGTATGTTTTGAGGTTTTATATTGGCAACTTGTCTATTTTGTAATAAATGGCACCCAAGTACTAGTACGATAAGAGGATAATACTCAAAAAACTGAATACATAATGTATGATGAAGCAAACTACAGAGACATAAATGCTCTACATCAACATAAGGATGATCAACTAGTACATAGGAGTGTCTCCACAAATTTTATCTATGGAAAAAATGAGATACCAGTACATGAGAAGCAGTCAACAAACACGAATCAAGCTCAAATGGCAAAGGATGAATTACATATATCATGGTAGAAAAGTCTCAAGCAAAGAGGCAGAAGGGACCCATAGTATGAAAATTATTGATCACATTGTATGAGGTGAACTAGGACCAAAACCCATGATGATCCACAAGCACTAAAAGATAAATTTGAAATGTGAATGTATATGATGTAGGAGATAGTTAATTATGAATGTTTTTGTTGTTAGTATTTCCTCATCATTCCATAGAGAATATGGACAAAAAGTTTGCAAATGGAAGGTCAAGAGTAGGGAAGGCAGAAGACCAATAGTTAAGGTGAATTTCAATAAATAGGGGGATTGTACTCTAATTTGTGGGATTTTGGTTCTTTGAGATTTCATTTACATCTACTAGAACTTTAATGAGAAGAAACCTTTTTGGCCAAGTTGTTTTCTGGAGAACTCAGATTCTTGTGTTACACTTGTTGTGGATTGTTCTGTTACCTTTTTTTCAACGCTAGAGTTGTGTAAGAATGTATCTCAGGTTATAGAATATTCTTATGTGTACCTGTAACATTTTTATTCATGTTCTTCAAGAAATATTTGTCTAAATACGTGAACATAAGACTAAGTGATTGTTTCAATACTAGACTATTATGGGTTTGTTATCATTTACCCATATTCTTGTCTTTACTCTATGTGAATTGTTTCTTGGTCCATTTACAAGAACATGTGTGGTTCTATATTTTCTTTCTGGTTATTGTTAGTTTTTTTTTTTATGCATGCATTTTCATCTTAAGTTAGTTTCATTTCACTATTTAGCTTAGAAACCATCGTCGATGGACTAGGCCACAACCAATAAGCCCCCCAAAACCAGTAATGGATGTCGAGCCAAAATATGAATGGGTTCTCTATTCCAAACGATGTGAGGTCTAATTGGGGCTTCTCACAAGGGGTAACCCCTGCTATTGATCAAGGTCACATAAACCAAATTAACACCCCCGAACCAAAATCTCAGTAATAATAACAAAAAAAAGAATAAGGGGAAAGGAAAATGGAATGATTAACACCAAAATCAAAGGAATAAAGGTAACCAGAATCATAAACCCAATAATAATACTAGAGGTAACCAAAATGTCACAAATCAAGATCAAGGTAATAATTCTAAACCAAAATAGGGAAATAACCTGCAACTTCGTATTAATCATCCTTACTCTATTTGTGGGGTTTTAGACATTATACACATTAATGTCCACTTCTATCTAAGTTGCTTCAATTGAAAGAGTCGATTGATAAAGCTCAAGCGGCACCAACTCAACCTGTTCCCCAACCCACCCCACCTTCATCATTGCAACCAGATGTTGCATAATCCTTTCGAACACAAGGATTCATATACATTCCATAAGACATTCCTCTTGGTCAACCTCCCAATTCCAACCCTTCTGGAGAGGGTACTTTCCAAAGTTTGTACATGAACTTGGAAAATATTAATGTTTCAACCCAAACCCACCAGTATGTCATGCCCCTTGAAGCAGTTCCTTCTGAATCAATTGACCCTCTACCCACTAGTAATGGGCCTTTGCATATTCCTTGATCTGCTATCAATATTCCCTCCAACGTACCCAAGGTTCCTTTACGTTGAAATTCCCATAACCCTTATGCATGGTCTAACCATAACTACAATATAGTTGATGATCTAGCGCAGTCTCCTATGATCGTTTTGTCTTTATAAGTCCTTAAGACGTTTCTTACACAATCAAAGGCTTTGCTATTTGCATTAGGTGAAATCAATCCTTCATATGATAGAATGATTGTTTTCGATATTGATAAATTTGATCCTTGTCTTCCCCCTTCTACAAGCTTCTAATTTACAGTCATGATCAAGGAATTTTTCATTCATCAGTTCATTATCAATGAGGGCACATCCACATGAATTATGTATGATTGTTTCTAGAAGAAGTTAGGCTCTCCTAAGCTTGTCCCATCTACAATTACCCTTTGTGTGTGTAATGGTAAACCCTCCCAACCAAAATGGTTGTATCAAAATATTTTCATCTAGTCATCTGGTAAGAAAGTTCTTATTGAAATTGAGGTTATAGATGCCCCATTAGACTACAATATCCTATTAGGTTGTAATTATATGTATGTTATGAAGGCAATTTCCTCCTTAGTTTTCCACACCATGAGGTTTCCCCATGAATGGAGATTCATTACTGTCGATTATATCACTTACTACAATCCCAAATCTCAACTCAATATTGATAGTTTTTTTTCCTTCTATTGACGAGAACCAGAACATTTCTTGTTTTTCTGATGTTTGTCCCATAATATTCAAAGATTCCACATTTATTGGCACATGCTACGATATTCTACCAGTAATAACACCTCTTGGTCCATTCAATGTTGGTAAAGTGACAACATCTCAAAATCATCTTGCATCAACACCCTCCACATCTAAGGATTCATCCCCACATCCATCTATTGAGCCCACTTCTCATGTCTCTTCAACACCATCATTAATCTAGGTGGATCTCAGTGGCCATCCACCTTTTCCACTGAATCAACATTTTCAAGCTTGTGGTTTTGATAAACCCTGATATTCACCCTTTTAATGGGGAATGTAATGTAATGTTATCTTCATTTGTTAATTACATACATCATGTAATGATTTCCTAGTGATCTTATGTACATGCCTAAAGTGTTAATGTAGTGGATCCCATTAGAAATATGCAATTTTTCAACCTTGGGCTAGAGTAGTACTGGGATGGGTGACCTCTCGAGAAGTCCTAGGGTTTTACATGCCTATGGAATTTTATAAACTTAGCCCAGTTTACAAAAATTACATAGGCAACTTGATGCAATGGGGACCATTGATTCCTAAAGGGGGAGGACTAGTCCAGGTGGATCTTGGTGGCCATCTACCTTTTCCATTGAATCAACATTTTTGAGCTTGTGGTTTTGATCAACCATGAAATTCACCCTTTTGATGGGGAATGTAATGTAATGCTATTTCCATTTCTTAATTACATTCATCATGTAAAGATTTCCTAATGATGTTATGTACGTGCCTAAAGTGTTAATGTAGTGTATCCCATTAGAAATATCCAGTTTTTAAACCTAGTATTGGGATGGGTGACCTCCCGGGAAGTCCTAGGGTTTTACATGCCTATGGATATTTGTAAACTTAGGCCAGTTTATCCCACATGCATCATGGGAATTATTCTCCTCTCACTCTCTCATATAAAATCAATGTGTGTTGATATTTTGATGTAACTACATAAGATATTCTTTTGTATTTGTATTGGTAAAACCTCGAGAAGGTTATTGTAATCTTATTGTATAAATCGTCTCCAAAGAAATTATTATTTTATTTTTATCCTTATTGTAAAATTCAAAATGGCCCCTCTTAGGGTTGCATCTTTTTGGGAGTCATTTATGTGTATAAATAGAGGTCGAGTTCCTTTCATTTGTACACACACAACTCACCTTCTCTTATGTATTTGGAGCATAGAAAATAAGGTCTGGCGTAGGAGGTATTTGTTTCTTGGTCTTTGGTGTCTTGGTCTTGGTGTATTTGTGGAGAGATATAATGTGACATTGTACTCGTTGAAGGAATCTATACTGAAGAATTGGTTGTTGGGTTTTTCTCCCCCCACGAGGGTTTCCCAGGATATATCTTGTGTTTTGTGATTGTTTATTTTTCAGTGATCATATTACATGTAATTATTAAATGTTAAAGAAGATAATTTTAAATTCTAACATAATAACACAGTATCAGAGCAGGCTTGAATAGAAGAAAGTTCACAGATATAGAAGACAAAAGGAGTCATTTTTTATTTATAGGAGTGGTTTCCAGACAAGACAAGATCACCAACAAGTGCACCCTGGTGGAGCTCATCTTTTCCCTGGATCATATCTTTAGAATCCAAAATTTGTGATTTAGGGGCAAGATGACTATCAGAACCAATATTTATGAGAATCTGGAGGGATCTGACAACTTCAGATCATGGAGGTACGAAGTATCCCTCCTCCTAGAAGAACATGATTTAGAGAAGTTCACTAAAGAATAGGTTTTAGAGCTAGAGGGAGATGAGATTAAAGCAAAGCACAAGAAGAATATGGTCAAAGAAAAGAGGATTATTGCAGACTCCATTAAGGAACATCTTATTCATCACATATATTCATTATCCACTCCAAAAGAAACGATGGATTCCTTAACCCGATTGTTTGAAGGAAACAACATCAACCGAAGAATGACCATGAGAACTCAGTTAAAGAACCCGAGGATGCATAATTCATAAACCATCCACTCTTACTTCTCAAGAGTGAACCATATCAAGGAGAAGATATAAACCATTAGTGACATAGTGAATGGAGACAAAATGGTGATGACCATATTGAATGACCTTTCAAGGTCACGGGATTCATTTATTCAAGGGATATGCTCAAGAAGGAAGCTACCCAAGTTCAATAAGCTATGGGAAGATTACAACCAACAAGAATCAAGGACGACAACAAAAGAAGAGAAGATGACAGATGATGAACAATCCTTAGTCGTCCAAACCAGGAAAGGAAAGAGAAAAAAATAACCCTCCTCACCCAAGAAGTTTCAGAAGGGCCGAAGAAATAACCCAAATATCAGATGTTTTTATTTTCAGAAAATGGGACACGTTGCTAGGAATTGTTCCCTCATTCAGAGACCAAGGGAAAAGAAAGGAGGTAAAAGGAACCATGTTCACACAGCTGAATATGATGAGCCACCCAAGAAGGTTGCAAAGGAAAATGAATCAAGTGATGAGGAGTATGTTCTTATATCAGACCTTACAGGAACTGTCACTCATGGAAGTGGCATTTGGCTGGTGGACAGTGGTTCTTCCAGGTACATGACAGGTTATAAAGACTCCTTGTCTAACCTTACTCATAAGGATTCACCGCACAAGGTGAAATTGGGAGATGACTATCAGTATCCAATCAAAGGAGTAGGAGAAGCCTCCTACAAGTTAGACTCGGGAAAGCCAATGAAGATGAAGGAAGTTCTCTATGTTCTTGGATTGAAAAAGAACCTTCTCTAGATTTCATCATTGGATGAGAAGGGTTACAAAGTTTCATTCGTTGATGGAAAAGTTCTTATGTGGCCTAGAGGGAAGACTTTTGATGATGTTGTGGTGATTGGAGTTCAAGAGGGAGGACTCTACAAATTGAAAGGGCGATCAGGTTCAACATTAATTCACGACACTGTGAATCCCAATGAATTATGGCATAGAATATTTTCTCACCTACATTACAAGGCCCTACCGAGTGTTAGCAAGATGATGATTGGACTACCAGAGATCCAGGAAAAACCTGATGGTGTGTGCAAAGTTTGCGCATGAGGCAAGAACGTGAAGCACTCCTTTCCCAACAGTGATAGCAGAGCCAAAAGAGTATTGTACATTGTTCACTCGGATGTGTGTGGACCATTGTAAACAACTTCACTAAGCGGGTATGTATATTATGTGTCTTTTATTGATGATTACTCATGTAAAAATTGGATGTATTTGTTGAAGGAAAAGAATGAAGTGTTTGGAAAATTTAAATAATTTAAGGCATTAGTAGAAAACTTGACATAGTGGAAGATAAATACCTTGCAATCAGATAATGGGGGAGAATTCAATTTAGAGGAATTCAAAGAATATTGCAAGGAAACTGGGATTAAGAGGGAGCTTTCTACTCCCTACAATCTTCAGCAGAATGGAGTAGCAGAAGGGAAGAATCGAACGATCATGGAAGCAGTGAAGGCTATGATCCATGATCAAGATCTACCTATGCATATGTGGGAAGAAGCATCAAATAATACAGTGTACGTGCAAAATAGAAGTCCCCACAAAGTACTTGAAAACAAGACACCAGAGGAGATGTTTTCAAGAGAGAAGTCAGAAGTCATACATCTAAGGATATTTGGCTGCCCTGTATTTGTGCATGTCCCCAAGCAAAAGAAGACAAAATTAGATCCATCCAGAAAGAATGGCATATTTGTTGGTTACAGTGACACATAGAAGACATACATGATATATATTCCCGGTCACCAGAAAGTTGATATTAGCCGAGATGTCACCTTCGATGAGAGTGTAGTTTCAACAAATCAAAACAGGACTTAGCAAAAGAGGTTCAAGAGGAGGAGAATGAAGTTACTAGAGTTCTGGAGGTAGAAGCAGTTGAACCAGAGGAAGTCATTCATGAGGATAATGACATGGCATAACCTCAGAGGTCAGTAGAGATGCCTTCTCATAAGAGAAGACCATATTGGGCACATGAGCTCATCAGAGATGCAAAATGATATGGTGCCCCAGAAAATTATTTCAGGGAAAGTAAGAAACCAAATCCATATTCCAGCTATGTGGCATGTTTATGTGATATCATGGATGCAGAATCGTCCAGTTATAAAGAGGCTGCATAAAAGAGGCTATGGAAGGATGCCATGGGGGAGGAATATTAGTCCATAGTAAAGAATGATGCTTGGGATGTGGTCCCCTGACCGAAGGAAAAATCAATAGTAAGTTCAAAATGGATCTATAAGATGAAACAAGTAGTTGATGGCAGTATTGAAAAGTATAAGGCTATATTTGTGGCTCGAGGATTCTCTCAGAAGGAGGGCATTGACTATGAGGATAAATTTTCTCCCGTGGCGAGATATTTCTCGATCAGGACTATACTTTCGTTGGCCGCAGTAATGAAATGGAAGGTACATCAAATGGATGTGAAGACGGCCTTCTTGAATGGTGAAATAAAAGAGGAAGAATATGTGGAGCAGCCACAAGGGTTCGAGGTACATGATAGGGAGACGCATGTGTGCAGATTGAAGAAGGATTTATATGGATTAAAGAAGACACCCAAATCATGGTATGGCAGGACCGACAGTTTTCTGACAAGCTTAGGATTTGCAAAGAGCAGTGCAAATCCTAATCTTTACTTTAAGCTTGTGGATGATGGTTCGGTAATACTACATTTGTATGTGGAAGACTTGTGTTGGACACACCTACCACACTTAGAGGGGGGGTGAATGAGTGTTGGGATCTTTTTCCCAAAATTTCCCTCTTGCACAAAACTTCTTAGTTAACATTCAACATTTATTCATTACGTTTTGTTGTCATTTATAACCAATTAGATGTGAATATATATCAACAACATATATCAGCAATATATCATCAACAATTCATCACCATAAGGAACACAAAGAACACAAGATGTATGTACAATTTTCTTTTTATTATGGACAACAATCTGGGGGTTTATCAGTAACAACTGAATAGAGTACAACTCTACAAGAGCACTAGCTCTATATTGCAAGACTCAACTTACACCCTCAGCACCAACTGAGATGAGGCAACAATCCTCAACAGATATCAATCTGTCAACAGGTACGCGACCTATCAATAGTACAACCAGCGTGTGTACGTGCCCTGGCTCAATACAGCCCGCATATGCACGCGACCAGTGTATACAACAACCTTCGTATACCTTATGAGTTGTTAGGGTTTGTCCTTCAATATCAAATCAGATTTTCTGCAATCAATATATCATTCTATTATGTCTCTGACTGTCCAATCTGACCACCAACCAATCACAACATCTCCAAGCTCTCCAATAACTTGATCATGCTCCACAACGAATCAATATGAATGCTATCTCAAACATGTATAAACATCTAGTATACCATAGAAATAATGTCACCACTAAATCAAAAGAGTGTTGCTCACTCCATCAACCAAATCAACCAAATTGAACCACATCATAGAAGCCATACCAAGAATTCCCTAAACATTCACATCACATCAAACAATGGTATCCATAAAGACAATAATGTAATCATACCAATGTCTTAGTGATAGAACTGAGCCCATAGAATGAAGATCTGGAACCTGCCTCATCATCCAAGAGATTGGAACCAGCTCAAACACAAGTATTCACCATTCTATCCACCATACGCTCCCCGTCCGCATACAGCCCGCGTACATACTCACCCTATACACAGCCAACCCGCGTATACCTCAATGTATACGCACCCTATACACAGACAACCCGCGTATGAATCATAAACTAGGGTTTTTGAAGCTCCGAGAACTTTTCCTTCAAGATCTCTGACATTGCCCAAACTTTGATGCATCCATGAGATCCTCCTCATGCTCTCTTTCTCAGAATAGATCTTCAATCATGCTCAAGAGATCCATACCAAAGATGCTCTCACAAGAATCTCTCCATCAATACTCCACAAGATAATCTCACAAGAAACTCTCCATTGATCCACAAAAAGGATGATCTACAAGAGACCATAGCTATCTTATTTATACTTTCATCCTCTAGGTCACTTAACCCATTTCTAGGTCACTCAACCTATTTTCCTTATTTTATGGTTAACCACTTTCCATAAATAGAAAGTTCTCCAATACTTTATCATTTAAATATTCCTTCTTGATTTTGTCACTTCTCTTTATTATTTAAATAATCCATCTTGACTTTGTCACTTTATTTTATAATTTAAATAATGATTTCTTCTTTTAGGTCACTTTGACTTCTTTGACCTTGGGGGTTTCAAGTCTTCATATGGGGGTCCTCCAACTTCATAAGGCCATAACTCTCAAACTGTGAGGAGTTATGTGACATTCCACATACCACCGGAAATGGCATGACAAGAAATATCCATCTATGATAGTTTCACCAACAACTTCATTGATATTCATTTCATTATTTCACATACAAGCATGGGTCCTCCATCCGTTCTTCTAGGATAACTCAATCCGCGAAGCGTCTTCCCGTGAGAGTTTTCACCATAAGGGGACCACTTTGGAGTTCATCCATTTGTGCACCTTATCAATCATGATAATACAATAATGAGTCATCTTTTCATCAAACAAACTATGCATCATCATGTATCAATGACAACTCATTGATCCATCTTCATCTTTGCATCATATCAATGATCCATCTTTATCAATTGGTTTCCACTTTTACATCTATCATTCTCATCAAGGACAATACATATACATTGTTCATCAATCATCAATCAATCAATTACTTGACATCAATCAATCAAACCATTTGCATCAATGACACATGATCCAACAATCTCCCAATAATCAAACCATTGGCATCAATGATAACATGATCCAACAATATCCCCCTTTGACATTGATGGAAATACCAACATTGATTTCGACACCAATTACCAATTATTGATGTCAATAGGTAGATTAGGCATGTTGTACATCAATAGTCAATGTGACTATCTCTCCCCATCACTAAGCATCAATCACATCAATGTGATTAACTCTCCCCCTTTGACATCAATGTCAAAGGGCCACTCTCCTCTTGGGGATGCTCCCCCTGCTTGAATGCCTTTGATCTTCCTATGAATAATCTCTCCCCTTTTGAACAAGGGATGTCACTCTGCTGAAAATATATCGAACATACTCCCCCTGTGACCATCGCTCCTCCTGGAATTATTCCTCTGTGCTCTTTATTCAAATACATGGATCTTTTCTAGGTATGCATCTAATAAATATCTCCTCCTAGAATCATGGGAAGAAGAATGACTCCCCCTAAGGGTATGTCTCCCCCTATCTTCTCTGCAAGATGAACAATATG
>SNQJ01S0243438.1:0-13331 GCA_010110895.2 Picea sitchensis
TGAAAATGTCTCCTTGGTATATATAGGAGACTAGGAGGTATAATTACAACTAATGGCCTAAAGCCGACATAAATAAAATAACATTACTAATATAATATGCCCCAATTAAGGGGTAATGAGCCAACATTAGGGCTTAACATTGTTTTTCTGGTGATGCAAATTGCAAAGGAAATAGGCTTATAACACAAAAATGGGAACTGGAAATAGGCTCAATACTGCAAGCAAGAGAATGAGATGCAATTACAACTTAACTCTAAAGAATGTCCTTTTTTGTGAATTTAGTACCCTAGGCCCGAAAAAGTATAAAACAATACCCAGGAGAACACTTCTAGACACTAGTGACTAGAGTATTCCTTTTTCGAAATTAGTATACTTGGTCTGAAAAATGGTTAAAATTACACCAAATAGACATCCTTTCAGATCCAATTAACGAATGTGAAAGAGACAAGTTCACTTGGAAATATTTTCTCTTTTTGAGAGAGTCGGAAAAGAGTTTAAACAAGACTCAGTGGGAGTCCCATAGGTATAGGTCAACATGCTTATGAGTAAGAATATGAGGCTTGAATGAAAAGTCATATTGGAACTATAAGGGACTCCCAATCTCTACGGAATAACCTCTGCATGGGCACCATATGACACAACGGTTCTAACTAGGGCACCCATGTTTGGTAAGCCTCTACCATTCAATAACGACACTTCTAGTAATAGTAAGGAGGTTCTGTGTCACTAATAAATGGGTCCGTACCTAAGGTATATGGATCAAAGTCATAGGATAATGAAAAAATGCAAGATGGAGTGATGACCTATCCTAGATGTTGGTCAAAGAAAATACCTGCCAAAGTCACGAACATGTGAAATGATGCTAGAAACCACAAAAATCCCTGGAAAAAACCACCAAAACCAACTCCTTCCACTACACTATTAGTCCACTAGGAAAAGACATTAGCAAAAACTATGTAATGTGGGTAAAAAATAATCAATTTTACCATACCATTTCACATTTTTACCCAAATAGTGCATTTTGGACCAATTTTCCCATGATTTTCAAGTGTCGATTGCAGGAGCTACGAGTGACAGAATTGAAAACTGTCTGGACCAAGTAAGTACTCTTTCCCTCCTCTTCATTTCTAGTGGTTTAGAATTTCAAATTAGTCCTAATTTTTTGAGTTTATTAAGGAACATCTTAGGAATTAGGGTGTACGCGGGTTGTAGTTTATCGGGTCACATATATGGAGGAATGTACATGGGAAAGGCAAATCCTTCCCATGTATAGGCAATCCTACACACGATTTTTACCAGAACAACCCACGTACAAGTCCACAAATTGTTTTTTTAAAAGGTTTTGACTCAAAAAATGGATTTATTCTTGCAGGATGGTACTTGAATGGAGAGAAAGAGAGCATGAGGAAGTTGATGTTGCATTGGAAGCAGATCCAGGGGATCAATTAGAAGTAAAAATATGTTGGCTTTGCAAGTTTTGGACTCTCAAAGGAATAAGGGCTCAAGTGAGGCTGCTCGAAATGATGGTGATTTTTTCAGATCCGGATACAGAGGCCTTCAACCTCGATGGACAACCATTGAGAATTGAAGTCGAGGATATATATTTCCTTACAAGATTGTCTCGTCGAGGTGAGGTGGTGAACCTCAAATCCCTGGGAGTTGAGAGTGGCATGAACATAGAGGACTGCATTGCCACTCACTGTGTTTCAGTCATAGAAAAGGTAGGGATCCAACTCCCCATTAGGGCGATCAACAAATTGATTTTGAAGATCGTCGTTCCCATTCTTACACAGATCATGGGGTCGACCTCGTTACACCATGCATCAAGGCCATTGATGTTCTATTCATTAGAGTGCTTACAACACACATTTTATGATTGGTTTACCTCACTACTGACTAACATAAAGAGCCAGTTGATAGACTGCAAACAAGGTAGGAAGAGGAACTTCAAGTTCACATCTATCTTGTGTAGTTTTTTCTTTGAGAAGGTTCCAACATTGAGCCCTAGATTCAATATTGTTCCACATAGACCACGTGATCCAACCATGTCACAGTGGACCGAGGTGATGAGGTGGTTGGGAGGTGGTATGGTGCCAAACCCCTACAATGATGAGTTATTCTTCTGGTGGTATCGGAAGGTGATAACCCTAGACTACTACCCTTATGCATGGATTGAATACAGAGGATATCCAGAAATGTCATTTCCACCGGGCTCTTCCTACGGTGATATAGGTAAATATCATTTTATATATTTCATTTTTTTGTGTTTTTCAAAGAGAATAAAAAAGAAAAATATTTTTGGATGGTATCAAGTATTGAAAATTACTTTGTTGCACAGATGTGGGTCTGCGACGACCATAAGGATTCCCACGACATCGCCAAAGGAATCGGGGATATGAGCTAGCGAGAGGAGATGCAGATAGAGCGCATCAAAATGTGCAGGGGAACCTATCTCGTTTGACACACATGATTCCTATGGTTCATGTAGAGGATCTGCTAGAGGCTATGCAACGATAGGTGGTGGGTGTGCCCCATGCATGGGTGAAACTCTTTCAGTGCCTTGCAAACTCTGTATTATGCTATCATGATACACATCTGGTGCCACAGGCGTAGATGTTGTGGCTATTGTATCGACCAACCATATATGTATTTTTAGGGTGTAAGCCCCATTTTGTACTATGGCACCATATTTTCGGAGAGATGAAATATAAAAAACATTGGTCTTAGGCTTTACTTATATATTATAGTGTATAAATTGATGACTGTGTTTTATTTACTTTAGTTATGTGAAAAATGTGAATCTAAAACATAATTAGTATATGCATCAGATACATAATTAGAAATTCTAGGTACGTATTATAAGTAATAAAATCAAAATGTCCTTCCAAAAGTTGTACCCGTAGGAATAATCGGAGTAGAGTAGGGTCTCACACATGGTAATTGTCATTCAACTGACATACTAATAACTAGGAATCTAGGAAAACTTCTAAAGAATGAATAACATGTAAAATAACATCGCATAAAAGCTCTGTAATGATGCTATATTCAACCACATTATTCATTGATGTCCCTAGACAAACGCCACCTAAAGACACCAGTTGACCCTTAGGTGAGTAAAAAACCTTAGAGACAAAAGACAAGTTCTGTGTATGACGACTGGCACTACGAATCCTAAATAAACTGAAGACTTCGTTGACATCTTCCAGCCAAGGAAAACTCGATAAGAAAGCCGATGACACAAGGGAAAAGATATATACACTAAGATACACTAGTATACAAAGAGTTACTCCCAAAATTGGGGCTCAAGAGTAATATCTTTTCAAGTAGAGCCCATTTATGGGCTCATCCACCATATTCGCTTCATAATATTCCAATTCATAGGCTCCTTTTTCTAATACATGTCGCACGATATAAGGATTGTGCCACATGGGGTTGAACTTGCCTTCCCCTAGCGGTTCTTTGGCTTGGTCATACAAGAGGACCAAGTCACCCTTGGTGTACTATCGAGTATAGATAGACTTATCATATTGGACCTTGACATGTTGCTTATTCACTTCAACAGTCGTAGAGGAATCTCGACGCTGCTCATCTAGGGTCTCTACGTGTACGATGCATTCTTAGAGATTAGAAGTGTCAGGTAGGAGCTTAAATTCCATTCTAAGGGAAAGTATTTCACATTCAATAGGAAGGATCGACTCCACACCATGTACTAACTAAAAAGGAGAAAAATCGGTGGAAGTCTTAACCGAGGTTCGGTATGCCCAAAGAGCAGGGTAAAGCATTATATGTCAGTCATATTTTCTCTGGCTGACAGTTTTTTTCAAAATGGTCTTGAGGTATTTTTTCACAGCCTCTACTTTTCCATTTTCCTGGGGATAGTAAGGGGAAGAATGACCATTTTTAAACCCCAGTTTCAATGCTAATTCCTTCATCATTTCATTCTTAAAGTGACTTCCATGATCAGTGATAATATCCCTTGAGATTATGAAATGAGATATAATTTGATTGAACAAGAAAATTGTTGCAATCTTACCATCATATTTAATTGTAGGCATGGCCTCTACCCATTTAGTAAAGTAGTCTATGACCATGATAATATGTTGATGCCCCTCGGCTAAAGTTGGGTTGCAATCTAAAATATCCACCGCCCACTTGGTGAAGGGACTGAGGGTGATGATCGAGTGAAGAGGGTATGGATGCGAGAACATATTCAGAGAGAACACCTAGTAAGAGTGACACTTCTTGACCACTTTGACACAATATTTAAAAATAGATGGCCAAAAATAATCGGCTCGCAATATTTTTTAGGTTTTCGCAAGCCTAGGTAAATGACCACCACAAGCCCCACTGTGATGGTCATTAAGAATAGACTCAACCTCCTCGTGAGTCAAGAAATGACACAAGATATTATCTATTCCTTGGCGATACAAAGTGTTGCCGACAATAAGGTAGTTTTTAGATTGATATAGTATACGTCGTCGATCGTCTCTCGACAGATGCTGAGAGAACTTCAAGGTTTGAAGACAAATAAAAATGTCTCCATACCAGGGATCTAAAGATGAGATAAGGAAAATATGTTCATCCGCGAACGAATCATTATGAACAATTTCCTCATCTAACCTAGGGAAGTTTAATATTGACTCGGAAAAGCCTAGCGATTTCTTGTATTTCGCCGAAGAAAAATCGAGGTCAAACTCTTGCAAAATGGAAATCCATTTATTGTATTTTCCCCCTATGATATGCCTATTAAGGACGAATTGAAATGGGTTGACATCAACAAATACGATATTTTTTCAAAGTGATATATAGCGTCGTAATATTTGAACTACATGTACGACATCCAAGGCTAGCTTATCAACATGAGAGTACTTGAGTTTCAGGTCGACTAAGTTTCGACTAAGGTAGTAGATGACGTGCTCATGGAGATCATCATCCTCCTGAACAAAAACAATACCCATCGTCCCTTCATACGCAGTGATATAAAGAAAGTAATATTTGTTGTAGTTTGGAGGCTTCAACAGAGGCATAGATACCAAGGATTTCTTAAGAGCATCGAAGGATTGGGCTCACTCATCCCATATAAACGGAGTTTCCTTCTTCAAGAGACACATGAAACCCTTAGTAATATTGGAATAGTTTACTATAAACCGATGTAAGAAGTTATATTTCCCCTATAAACCTTGAAGATGGTGAATGTTGTGCGAGGGAGGCAATCAAAGTATTGCCTCAACCTTCAAAGGATACACCATGATCCCAGTCTCAAAAAATAAGAATCCTAAAAGATGACCCGAACCAATGTAGAAGATGCACTTGTGAGGGTTTCAATGGATGTGATAATAACGACATCTCTCAAAAACTAGTCGAAGGTGGGTAGAGTTATCCACTCTCTTGTGAGAGTGAGTTGCAAGATCATCAAGGTAAGCTTCAACTATATGCTTGATATCGTGAAAAGAGAATTTCATGGCTCATTGGAAGGTTTCTCTGGCATTTTTAAGGTCGAAAGTCATTTTCCGGTATGTGAAAGTACCCCAAGGACAAATAAATTTTGTCTTATGTTGATCCTCGGGTTTGATCTCAATTTGATTCTATCCTAAAAATCTGTCCATAAAAGAAAAAACCTCGCTTCGCACACACTCATAGAGAATATGATCAATGAAAGGTGTCGAGAAGTTGTCTTTAGGAAAAGCCTTATTCATGTCTCAAAAATCCATATACACACGGATGGTTTATTGTTTTGTATTCACGAAAACAGTATTGGATACCCATTCAGTCAAGGGAACTAGGTAGATAAAACCAGCATTAAGCAGTTTCTCCAGCTCTGTCTTAATAGCAGGGGCCTTCCTAGGATTAACAACTTAAAGTCATTACCGAACAGGTTTAGCATCCAGGTAGGTTTTGATCTCATGTTCGACAATGTGAGGGTCGATTCCTGGCATCTCTTCATATGACCAAGTGAATACAACACACAATTATTTGAAGAGATCGGTGTAGATCTGAATTTCTTCAGGCGAACAATCCACACCGATATATACATTTTCAATGTTACCAGGAATGCGAGAGATGTTGGTCGTGACAGTATGAGAAATACTCGCCAAATTCCTTTGGAATAAATGTCATGTGTATCTAGTGGAACCATGAATTGACTGACTATCTCACTCAAGGTAGATCTAAAATGATCATGTTCGATCCTAACAAGCTCTGGGATGAAGTAAGAGTGATGATGCATATCATCCCATGGCCTACCAGGACCATTCATGTCCTCTAAGATTGCTTCATCCGAAGGTAAAGTATCATTGAGGCAATCATGTGAACAAGATAATGAGGTGGCCCATATGGGCCAGAGAATCGTATCCTCCTCATCTATATGCGAGGAGACATGATTTGGGTCAGCAGTAGAGTCGAGAACAACCTGATACACTATATTTGCCACCGACAGTGGAATTTCCATTCCAATATGTGACTGAGATTCACAAGACATCGTCTAGGAAGGTAGGGTCCAAGGATCATTAAAATACAAAGTGTGGAAAGGAATGTACCTCATTGACGAAGAAGACCTACTAGACATGGCATAAATTTGATGAATTGGTGCCATAAAATCAAAGGTACCCATGAGGGAGGAATACATTCCAACACAATATCCTTAGTTTCTGGCTAAGAATTGTCGATCACAGGGATCAAATGTCCAACTGATGCATTGGGACTAGCATGCACAAAGAATAACCGATGAATCCTCACGATTTTCCCTTCCTGAGGAAAACATAAAGCACGAAAAAATAGATGATACAACTACAGTCATAGAATAAGTCCAGTTACGCCCTAGTAATATGTTATATTCAAGGGGTGCATCAACCACCTCGACATCCACCTCCACTATATTTCCACCTAAATGGACCGGAAAGGTAGGAAGAATACCATGGGGACGAAAAAGAACGACCATCAAATTTGGTCAACATAGTAAGAGATTGAGAGAGGGTTGAAGAGCCAATGGCTTTCCAACAGGTTAGGGACATCACACATGTTGCAACACCTTCATCAATAACAATATGATTGATGGTATAATTTGAGTAATTCACATAGATTTGAAAGGCAATGTGGTAAGGAAAGAGAGGCTTCACATCCGTGATGTCAAAATTGATAACCTTAGAGACACATGGGTCTAAAGCTCCTAACGCAAATAAAAAGGCATTCCCATGTGAAGCACATGTCTGGAGTACCTCCAAAGATGACATCGCACAAGGGGTTTGACCCATATCTTCGACAATAGAGTAGTTTTGGGAAGATTTGGCATTAGGGTTATGGGTAGAGCATTTCAATACTCCTTTCAAAAGATGAGGCGAAGGCTCTAGATTTTCTATCTGCAAAGGTGTTTCCGTAGGAGGGGGAGACTCTATACCTGGAACAACCTGTGAAGAAATGTAATCAAGAGACTGAGTGGCTACATTAATGTGAGACTTGACCATATTTATGCATAGAAGGTCACCTTCATGTGTCGAGGGGTTTTGATTCCCACTTTCCACATTTCTGACATTAGAGGAGCTCGAGGCCATGTGTTAATTATGTGAAAAAGGATTAGTTAGCACAATGGGCAGTTGAGATAAGAGCCTCACAACTTCTTAGAGTTTGGGGCATAAGTGGGTAAGGTGATCATCAGTACAAACATTGCAAGGAAACTTCACCTTCCGCTTCTCTTTCTTTCCCTCACCATCATTATTGTTCAATATATCATTGTTAACATTGTCCTTGAGTTTATTATTATTTGTATTCCTCCTACCCTTACGATTGTTACCACGTCCTTTCCTTTAATTCCGTCCTGGTTGTTGGTTACCATTCGGGTTGGTCTACGAATATACATAATGCACATCCACTGACTGAGTGGGAGTGGAGGACACATATGAAGATTGTCCTCCTATAGACTGGATTATAGACAATTCTTTCAATTGGTTCGTCACCAAGTCTGTAGACTTAACATTTGTGGAGCCTATAATTTGATCGGCATGAGGCTCGTTCTTTTGTCTAGGGTCTTAGTTTTACCTCAGTGCATCAGGAAGAATTTTGTATAATATCCCAGATTGAGCATATATGAGATCTAATTTTTGGGATTTAAAAATAGCTTCCTCTTCAGATGTTACCCCATATGTAGAAACATCCTTCGAAATATAAGGCAATAAAGACTTAAGAAACCATTCCAACAGGAACTTAGGAGGAATGCAGGCTTTGATCAACCTTTTCTGTCTACGCCACTCTTGTATGTAATATGAGATATGGGTGGATTTTTCTTGGCAGAGACCCGACAAAAGTTATATGCTGACATCGTAACAAACTGACGACTTGAAGTGGTTGAGAAAGACTAGAACCATATGATTAAAATTCTCGTATGTTCCCCATGGTATCTCTATGTACCATTTTGTTGCAACCCCCGTGAGGGTGCATTGAAACAATATTAAATGAATATAATTGTCGTTAAGGGAATTGGAAGAGCACCAAAGATGAAAAGTAGTGATGTGATCACTAGGATCCTCACCAGTATTTCCCTCGAATTTTGGAATATCCAAAGGAAGCTTGGTGGGGACAGGGGGTCATGATGGATCATGATGCACTAGGTCATTCATTAATCTTGACAAGTATGAAAAATTAAGTGTGGCCATAAAAGGGATTCAGGGTTGTGGCATTTGATCCCAAGCTCCTGGGAAAGATTGATGTTGGAGAATTGTATCCCATCCAGGGTTATGGTATGCACCATTTCCCTGTCCGAGATTGTAAAACCCCCCTACAAACATATTCATAAGGGGTTGGTTGGGCACCATTCCAGTAAGAATTTTATAATGAAGGTTGTAAATATTTCCCCTAGCCGAAGTAGCTCCAGGTTGGGGGTTTCCCAAAGTATGAAAATGACCTCCCCCAGGTGGAAACCTGGAGGATAGAGGTGGATTCGTCATGCCAAATGTGTTGGTCAGAATAGGTGTGGAGGAGGTAGGTGTAAAGGATGGAACATAGGCATCAAATTTTATGCTCGGTTGATTACTCCATCTAGGAGCATTAAGACTAGGATTAGACCCAGGATGAAAAGGAGGTTGGATTCCAACCATATGAATCCTTTGGGGAATATGAGTTTCACCAAACAAGAGTGGATTATGAGAAGGAGACATGCCCCCAAGTATAATACTAGGATTTGCGTTATTCATTGGAATGGAATAAAAAATGTGTGATGTCATATTCGACATACCAAAAGAGAAAGGGTTAGATACTGAAGGAATAGACTGAGTATTGTACCTAAGTGTACCAAAAATAGACCAAAAAGGGTTCATCGCTATAGGTTTATTAGCAACCCCAGGTTGGATAGGGGTGATGATGGGAACCTCCAGTGCTACAATCGTAGTGGTTGAAGGCGTAAAAGGAGTTCGACTAACTACGATAGGTATGGGAGTTGAAGGACTCCCAATATCTTTCTAACTCAACTCAATACTCATACTTGTATGATCACAAGGCTAGTAGGTGGAGGTGTGTGTACCACTATTGATAACTTTACATATTTTAGAAGGAAAAGACTTAAGATGCAGTGATAATTTCAACAAACAACGAGACCTGGAAGGAAGTTGGTCTGGCTCCATGATGAATCAATACTTGAGATATAAAAACAAATCCTAAGTCCAACTAACAATCAAAGAGAACACCAAAATAAACAAAATGTCCAATATGCACACAAACATGATATAGTGGTTGAAAGGGGCCTCCCTCACTAGATTTGGTATGCCTCGCCCAAGAGGGGCCTAAGACTCCCTTCAAAATATCAGAGGTATCAGAATCAGTTATAAGGGCCCTAGTGGGATTAATAATGTAGTCAATCAGATCCCCCAAAGACATAATCCTCCATAAAGGTTGTGTGTTTTATGACCCTTATCTGACTCAGGGTACCTGCAGAATAACCCCTAAAAGTAACTTAAGTGGCTACATATGTCAGGCAACTAAATCTACCATGATATAAGCAATGCACAAACAAACAGTTGTAAGTCATGTCCATAGTATGGGTAGGGTAACAAAGCCCGAAATATTGAAAGCACCACCTCTCACAGAGGTAAAGGTACTAGCAAGACCCCAAATATGGATAGATCCCCAAAAATATCATTGACGCTAAGAAGGTATTAGAGGGGTATCTTTGCAACCAACTTCACATGACCTCATGCTTAACTACGGTGCGAGTGGAGCCTCTCGACGTTACCAATTATACAATGGATTTCACCACTCCCTTAGTCAGACACATATGTTGAGTTTAATATCCTTGGATAAGTTTACTCACAAAATCCTATTCCAAGGGTCTATATCTTAAGCTAGTTTGTGTACCCTGAAAAATAAAATCTTTTCTAATCAATTTTGAATTAATCAATGTTACTTTTAATGGATTTGTTTACTCAAAATATGTGGTCATGAAACAGATGATGTTATGACTAAATAGATAAAATAAATTAATATGAACATAAAACTAAGTCCTAAACTTCAATTCTCAAAAAATGATAAGCTTTTCACAAATGCAACTTTTAATTCAAATCTGCAATTTCAATAATATGCAATCTTTCTATACATGTATCAATATCAATAATAATAAAAAACCAAAAGAGAAAATGCCAAAATGAAAAATGTATATTTTTGTATTTTCAATATAAAGAAATGAAAATGCAAGGATTGAACAATAGATTGATATATAGACCCTATAGTAAGCAAAAAGAGACAAACCAAGCAGGATACCAAGAAGCAAACACCCAGCCCAATATGCAAGGACAACCAATGAAAAAGATGACGAGAAAGAAAAACCACCCGAAAATTCAACCAAAGAAAGGTTTCCTATCACTCTACAAGCACTCAACATTTATGACAGAGACCCAAGAAGACTCATCAACTATCAAAATTCACCCAACAAACACCAAACTCAGCAATCAAGAAAAAAAATTTGATGTATGCGACTGTTTAATAAAAAACCGTGTATGTATGCACCCTATAGAATGACAACTCACGTATGTATGCAATTGTCAAGAGAAAAACCACATATATGTATTAAAACACTACCATGTTAAGGATAAGACCAAGAAACTCAAATTCAAAATGAAAATAGGTTTTCAAACAATCATACGACAAGGAAAATCAAGCTAACTGAGAGAAATCAAAGGAGAAAAACACTCCAAACCCCAAAAAGAAGATTCACTCCCCAGTATGGTCGCCAATTTTGTTACATGGAAAATCACTCTATGGCATGGGGTAAACGACAATAGACGGAATGACCTCAGAAATCAACTCTAATCTCAAGTATGCTATATAAACAAAAATTCTAATAAGACAAGATAAAGAGCCTACCTCGTTTGGAAATTTGATGAAGACCATTGTTGACCACTCGACTCAAATCTTTGTACATACAACTTGTCCTCAACAACCAAGATATGCAAGAATATGGTGATAATGTATAAAGTTAGCACATACAATAGCATAATCCATTAGCATTCATAACAAATACACCCATGGAATAATAATTCAAATATTTGCAAGACATCAATTGGACGAGAAAAGAGTATTTCTATTAAAATATGATCAACATAAGTGTATGAATGACAAAATTTTGTGTCGGCATGTGTGGGAACCTAGAAACTAAGTCCCTTCCAGCTGGGCCTCCACCACTTCAATCCTCCACCAAAGGAAATGTCACATAAGAGAGACAATGAGGTTCTCCATCAAAGAAGGAAGATCTTGGGAGCTGAACAATGTGTTCACAATTTAAAGGAAAAAGGGATGCATACTCAATATGAAGTGAATAATTTCTCTAGAGCAACTTTTCTCTCAAAAGTTGAATTCTTCTCCTATTCCACAGTTTGGATATTGCCTATTTATAGCCTTGAAATTGAACTGAAGGTCCGATTCATAAATTCTCTAGTATATGGAAGGCCAAGGATCATGGATCTCGTGACGTGACATGGAAACCCAAGACAATTTTTTAATTTTTATCACCAAACTCGATGTCTATGGGTTGTATTGGTGCAACATGCATATAAGCATGTTGTACAACTGATAGGGCGTGTATATGTGGAAAAATATGATTTTTATCTATGTGAAGTGCAAAATGGGACTTCAAGTCTGCATAGGGAAATGGTAAAGGCCTTCTGAGCAGGTTGCATGGGGTGATGCAAATATTTCTATAACAACTACAACCAACTGGTGATACAATAACAAATCAGTCAATAAAGATCAGATCTATGCAACTATTCGGAAGCTAGTGACTAGATTTTGGTGCTATGTGATCTTTCTATTATTAATGTAGTCTCTTCCCTTCTAATGGTTGCAAGGTATTCTTTGTGCACCCAATGGGAAACCACCAACTACAATCCCCTCTATTCTTAGACTTGTCTGCAAATAAGAAACCAGATGTTGATGCAGCAGAAAATATTCATTCTTAATGTGACAATGAGTCTTGGGTCTCCATAATGAATATATTTTTGTCCAATGGCTTATAAATATTCTCATAAATCAGTTATTAGGCCCATGTTCACCAAAGAATATAAATTGACCAAGAGAAATCTCAATCAACTTGAGAAAAATTCTCATCGACTAGAAAGAAAAGTAGGTTGAATAAAGAAGGGGAAAAATATCTTGACGAAATGAGTTGACCAACAATGAAGAAAACTACTCAAAGGATGCATCGAGTCAATTGGTAGTGAGGAATTTCCTTTAACCGGTTCAACTCGCCATTTTTTCTAACCGATTCAATTTATCCTCACTGCCAGTCGACTTGACGCATACTTTGAGTAGTTTTATTCATTGTTCGTCAACTCATTTCGTCAGGCTCTTTTTCCCCTTCTTTATTCGACCTACTTTTATTTCTAGTCGATGATAATTTTTCCAAAATGGTGAGTTGAACTAGTTAAAAAAATTTAACCAACAAGGAATTGAGTTGACTAGTTAAAGGAAATTCGACTTCGAATATAACATAATTCAACCATATAAGTGTAAGTCAGCCCCAACAGAGCTAAATCAACTTGGAAAAATAAATTTGATTGTGGGGATGAAATTACAATTCGAAGGAGTAAGATCATTTTTCCATGAAGTAGAAATTCGCTCGATAAGGTTTACAAATATCCAGGCACATTTAGGAACTACCTTGAAAATATAAATTCTCCCTAACAATTACATACTTTGACCCAAATGGTATTCAAATTGACCAAAGGAGGTTTAGTCGATCAAAAAGTGAAGAGATCGACCAACAATAAAATAATCTAGCCAACAAACAATTTAATTGTCGAAGAAATAAAATTTATCCACCCTTGGTTTTATCTGAGTTGTGGATGGACAATGAT
>SNQJ01S0243439.1:246-13331 GCA_010110895.2 Picea sitchensis
GGAGGCCGACTTAAGCAATTAATGCGTCGTATTAGCAGATGCGCGGCTTTTTATGTTGACAGGCGTGTGTCGGGGCGCGCATGCGCTAGAAACACATTTTTGTCCCGCGCATATGCGCGCGCACCCAGATGCTGTAAAGCGCCCTTCCATTTTTGGTTACTTTGTATAGTTTTTGACCCTTCTGGAATGCTGTGAACTTAATTCAATGCCATGAATGACTTCATTGTTGTTTTGATGATGTGGAGTTCTTGTCGCCATGTGCAGACGAAATTTCAGTGATAAAAATTATAACCAAAGAAATTTTTGAGCCCCTAAAATGAATCTCCTCAATGATACCTTTCCAATGGGCTATCACAGGCCTAAAACAGAGATCGTATGCGAAAGTTATGACCCCGGGAAGTTGATGTACTAACTTACCCAAACGGGGCCCACATGACTTTTGGGGCTTCATCTCCTAGGGTTAGGTTTTGGGATGTCTAGGGTTTTTGGAATTCTTGTTTATTGTAAAAATGCCTCCAGATCCTCATTGTAATCTTCTTCTTGTGAATGCATGCAGCCATCATATCTCTTCTCAGAGATAAGCCGACACCATTCCAGCAAGCTTGTTTCCGCTGTATTTTACAGTTTCAACTTATTTCGTTCTTGAATAGAAAGTCAATTTTACTGTATCTCTGTTATATTGTGTTAAGAACCTGTTAATAATCTATATTCATTTCGTTATGCTCATAAAATATGGATCAGTGGTATCAGAGCGGTCTGCTCCTTGTCGTCTTAATGCATGTCCTTAACGAGGTCGAAGTACAAAGAGTTGGGTCTCGAGCATGTTTCTCTTGAGGACAGAAGCTCTCGGACGCCGAAGCGACCTCTCATGGTAGGAGAAAATCAAGATGATGGGATAGGAGATCCTTTCAAACGGTTGATTGAGGAATCCCTCACGCAACAGAGGAACGAAATGATGGATAGTTTCACGCAAATCCTTTGGTGACTACCAACAGGCAACGCATCCTCTTCAAATGGAGGTGTCGCCCCCTTCAAGGTAAAAATAAACTTCGATATTCCTATATTTGAAGGTCAAATAGATGCAGATGTTGTAGACAAGTGGTTAAATCTACTAGAAGGGTATTTTTCTATCCATAACTTTTTGAATAGAGAAACGATTACTTTTGCGCTCCTCAAAGTCGTTCCCCATGTCAAATATTGGTGGGAAACTTTCTGCGAGCAAAAGGAAACAAAGAAAACGTCATTATTTTTAGTCACAACAACCTGGGAATACTTAAGGGATGATATTAAGGAACAATACTACCCTTTCGGAAGTTATGATGACCTGTATACCAAATGGACCACACTGCGGCAAGAAAGAGACCAAGCAGTGCCAGATTTCACAAATATCTTCCATACCTTGCACACCAAAATAGGTATCAAAGATTCGGAGCAGCATCTGGTGCTCAAGTATCATGGTGCTCTGCATATATACATCAAGACCGAAATGAAATTTCTGGACATTTCATCCTTGAGCGCAGCCTACCTATATGCCGTCAAAATCGAGCAGAAGCTCAAACAAAAGACGCGGAAATTTGGGCCTGGGAACCCCTCACAACAAAAGACAGGAAAGGGAGGCCCCAACCCACTGAACAAAGGACAGAGCAAAGATGGACAGTATCAGGACAACTAGTCCAAGCCGTAAGCAAAGAAGGACACCGAAAAGACAAAGAAAGATACTGGGAAGTGGTGCGACTTCCATAAGAGCCCTTGGCATAACACTGCTAACTGCTGCTCAAAGCAGTCGTTGGTGGTAGAAGTGAAAGCCTCTGAATCAGATGTGGATTCTGGATTTGAGCCAGAGCCAGAAAGGGGAAGACAAATCATTGAAATGGAACCCAGTGCCATCGTTCCTACCACCAAGCTCCAGCCTGGTGAACCAGACAAGCCAGAAGAAGGAGAGTGCCTCTTCCATTCACAGATGTGGGTAAAAGGCACCTGCTGCACTTCATCGTTGATAAAGGTAGCCAGAAGAACCTCATATTAGCAGAGGTCATCAAGCGTCTCGCCCTGCCAACAATGTCGCACCCACAACCCTACACCATTGGATGGCTTCGCCAAGGAAGCGATCTCCGCGTCAGCCAATAGTGACGACTGTCGTACGACATCAAGCCCTTCAAAGACGAGGTATTATGTGATGTTTCTCCTCTTGAAGTTTCTGATGTTCTGTTGTATATGAGTCTAGGCCTCGTAGTGTTATTATTACTTTGAACATGAAATTTTACAGTATACCCGAGGCAGTCCCACCTAGTGTTAATTCCTTGATCTCAACTAAGTAATGCACGAAGGTCATCTCTCAGACGGGGAAGTTTGTCTTCTTCGTGATTCACTCTCAGAATAAGTGAAATATCACAGCCACATCCAAGATCTTTGCGGTCGACCTCTCCACACAGCAGAAGCAAGTAGATAAGGTTGTGGAAGAATGCTCGGATATCTTCTCCTCACCTATAGGGGTACCTCTGCACTGTCAGGTCCAGCACCCCATTGATCTAACCCCCGGCGTACCGCTGCCCCAATGGGCCAGTCTATCGTCATTCTTTGTTAGAAAATGAGGAGATCAAGCGATAGATCCAAGAACTGCTCCACACGGGGAACATCCATCCCATCTCATCACCTTGCGGCAGCCCAATCATGTTGGTACAGAAGAAAGATGGAACCTAGCGACTCTGTATTGATTACTGGGCTCTGAATAAAATCACAGTCAAAAATCGGTACCCGATTCCCCGAATTGATGACCTCCTTGATCAACTCATGGGGGCCAAATACTTCAATAAGATTGATCTGAATTCTGGCTACCACTAGTTCCCGATAGAACAGACAGATGTATGGAAGACCACGTTCAAGTCAAAGGAAGGCATTTTTGAATGGTTCGTCATGCCCTTTGGTTCGACAAATGCTCCAGCCACTTTCATGAGAATGATGGACGATATCCTGTGACCATTCACCAATAATTTTGTAGTGGTGTATCTGGATGACATTCTAATTTATAGCAAGGCTTGGGCCAAACACTTACAACATATTCAGTAGGTTCTGCACACCCTGCGGGAGGACAAGCTATATGCCAACTTGGAAAAATACTCCTTCGGCATGGATAGGGTCGATTACCTGGGCTACATCATTGATCATCATGGCATACATGTGGATCTAGCCAAGATCCAAGTCATTCGTGACTGGCCAGCCCCAATAACACTCACCGAGCTTCGTAGCTTCTTGAGCCTTGCAAATTTCTATCGCAGGTTCGTGTTGGGATTCTCCCATATTGCATGGGCCCTCAGCCAAATAAACAGGGGTGGTGGTAAGGAAAAATTTGTGTGGGATCGATCCCAATAATAAGCGTTCGATGATTTGAAGTAGTGCTTGTGCTTAGCCCCAGTACTTTCAGTACTAGACTTGCATCATCCCTTTGAAATCGAGACAGATGCTTCAAACTATGTTGTGGACGTCGTTCTCACTCAGCCCGGCCACCCCGTGACCTATCATAGTGAGACATTGTTAGATATTGTCCGTAAGTACCCTACTTACGACAAAGAAATGTACTCCATTGTACAATCCTACTGCCAATGGAGACATTACATTCTTGGGAAGGAGACAGTCATCCACACTGATCATAAGCCATTGTCGTTCATGCAGACACAAGGAAAATTGCAGAATGACCGCCATCAAAAGTAGTCCACATACTTGCAACAATTCCACCTCTACATCAAGTATAAAACAGGAAGCACTAATCACGTCGTTGATTGCCTCAGCAGACCGCCAGTCGCAACACTCACCATGGTGCTAGACTCTTGCGGCCATGAGACAACTGGATGGCCCCAACTCTATGAGATAGACCCTGACTTCACCACCACCTACCAAATGTTAGGTACAAACGTAGTTGTCGATAATTTCCATCTTGGGGATGGGTTGTTGTATCGTATGGGCCATATGTGTGTTCCATCAAGTGAGCGAGTGAAGCTGATCTGGGAAGCCCACTCCAGTTGGGTGCTAGGACACTTTGGCGTCAAAAAGACGGTGGTGATGCTACAGAAACATTTCTACTGGCCGAAAACTTCGACAAGAGATCAGCAAGTATATCAGGTCCTGCACTACCTGCGCTATTTCCAAACCGACCACTAAGAAACAGGGTATGTACACCCCTCTTCCTACTCCTGATAGGCCATGGGAATACATCTCAATGGACTACATGTTGGGCCTCCCGTCCACCAAGCGGGGAAATGACTGTGTTTTTGTGGTTGTTGATCCCTTTTCTAGGATGGTGATTCTGCTTGCCTGCAAGAAGAGCATCACAGCAGAGGCCACTTCCAAACTCTTCTTTGAATGAGTCTGGGTACATTTTGAAATCCCACAAACCATTGTCTCTAATCAGGATAGTCGATTTCTCAACACATTCTGGTCGAGCCTCTGGTCACTGTTGGACACCAAGCTCACCAAATCTGCGACCTTCCACCCCCAGACAGATGGCCAAACCGAGGTTGTAAATCGAATGATTGTGCATATCCTTCGCATGTATAATTCAAAGCACCCTTACACATGGGATGAGAGCCTTCCCTATGTCAATCATAGCTACAATAGAGCCCTGCATAGCTCAACCGGCCACAGCCCCTTTCAGGTGGGGTTGGGATTCCAACCATTTGGTCCCATATATGTTTCATTTTCCCTTGCGGTCACCTCGATCGACTCATCTCCTGCTCCAACTGAAGCTGAAAAATCCACCCAGTTCATTGAGAAAATCCAACACATCCGCCAGCAGGTTCAGGATATCCTACAGAAGTCCAATGACAAGTACAAACAGCGCCATGATCAACATCGGGTGCCACATAAATTTCAAGTGGGTGACAAAGTTTGGTTGCACTTGTAGAAAGAATGCCTTACAGGACCCCATCGGAAGCTTCGCTCACTTTGTTATGGGTCGTACACTATCACCAAGGTCGTGGGGGATAATGCTTTTGAGCTCAACATTCATCCCTTCCTTGGCCTGCACCCAGTGTTCAACGTGGATTTCCTTCACCCTTATTTCCCACCATTATTGGACACCTCATAAGTAGCAGAACAGATGACACCAATAGAGATCAACCCTGACTGCATACAACAGGCATCCAATGATCATATTGTGGACACACAGACCAAGGTCTCTTGACAACAAACGATCCAGCTTTATTGAGTCGTCAAAGCAGGGCAGCTCCTACACCAAGGCAAGTGGCTCACCCGAGGCCAAATTCAACAAAAAATTCCTCATCTGATTGGGGACCTCGACGGAATGGAGACCATTGCTTCCTAAGGGAGGATTGATCTAGATGGATATTAGTAGCCACCCACCTCTTCCAACTGGCTCAAAACAGTTTCCTGACAATTTTGGCAATTTACTATTTTTAGCAGTTTTAACTTCTGGGGCCATTTTAAGGGCCTAAATGAAGGATTTTCAGGATCGATCTCCTTAATGATAGTCAAATGCATGATTGGGCCCCCAAAATGAATCTCCTCGATGATACCTTTCCAATGGGATATCACATGCCTAAAATGGAGATCGTATGCAAAAGTTATGACCCCGGGAAGTAGATGTACTGACTTACCCAAACGGGGCCCACGTGACTTTTGTCGCTTCATCTCCTACGGTTAGGTTTTTGGATGTCTAGGGTTTTTGACATTCTTGTTTATTGTAAAAAGGCCTTCAGAGCCTCATTGTAATCTTCTTCTTGCGAATGCACGCAGCCGTCACATCTCTTCTCAGAGATAAGCCGCCACCATTCCAGCAAGCTTGTTTCCGCTGCATTTTACAGTTTTAGCTTATTTCGTTATTGAATAGAAAACCAATTTTACTGTATCTCTGTTATTTTGTGTTAAGAACCTGTTAATAATATGTATTCATTTTGTTCTTCTCATAAAATATGGATCATGTCCACGAGGAACACTTAGATCTGGCCTGAGATATGCCTCCAATGTAGACTTGAGTTTGCAGCGATATGCAGAATGGACAGAAAGTACAATGGACCGGAAGAGCATATCCAGTTGTTGTTTTACTGTGTATTTTGCCATGGTTTCCTAGTGCAACGGGAAACAAATATCCGTGGCCTTGAGTACCACAGAAGCAGAGTATATAGCATTGAGTGTGTGAAGTTGTGTGGGTTCACATGCTCCTGACAAATTTACTTGATCATGAGATGGATCCTATTATTCATTGTGATAGCCAGAGTTGTGTGAAGCTCTCTGAGAATCCAGTGTTTCATGATAGATCAAAACACGTTGAGATAAAATATCATTTTCAAAGACATGATGCAGAGGAAATCAATACATGTGCAATACATTCCTACACATGAACAGATTGCAGAAATATTCACCAAAATGCTTGCCAATACAAAGTTCAAGTACTTACGTGAGAAACTGGTTCGGTGGAGACTACCTCTCTAGCCAAGAGGGAGTGTTGATGACTATATCCAAGATAAAGTTTTTCCATGCGAGACTTGGCCTGATGGAGAATTCCTCCCTAGAGGAGAGGGAGAATTGATGATTACAGTTGCATGAGACATCCTCTAGAACACATACCTAAGAGAGAGCCCCTGAGTTGGGTGTGTGGTTCCTAGCTGAGACAGAACTGGAAATTTATGTTGGACTCCTCTGTACAGAGATTTGAGATGATACTCCAGATGATTCTCATGTGTCACGCAGTGAGAAAGAAGATCTATTGAGTTGGACGTGCATGTGGTTGAGCACAGGTGAACGTGTGAAAACCCATGAGTTGGGTGCATTGTTCTGAGATAGAAATGAAATGATGTATTAGCATACTCTAAGAAGAGATTTGATATGATGAACTTCAGATGACTCTCATGTGTAATGCAGTGAGAATGAAGATCTATTGAGTTGGACGTGCCTGTGGATGAGCACAGGTGAACGTGATCCTAGTGGCTGAGCACTAGTGAGTGTGGTTCTCCTATGAGACACAGTGAGATAGAGATATGGACATCCCCGTGGTTGAGCACAGATGGATGTATCCTTACTGGCTGAGCACTAGTGGGTGTATGAGATCCCTTGCTATATTGTTCAAGAGTCAGACTTTCATGTAACCCTATTTGTAATGTAAAGGGTACAAGTCGACCCCACGTGAATGTAAAAGATAATTAATATGGTAATTATTAAATATATTATAAGTTATTGAGGTCGGCCTTGTTGTTCCAATAGACACTATTGTTGATGGGTTTAGTCTAATATAAGTAAAGGTCAATTCCCATATCACAAGTGTGAGTTTGGAAATTTCAACAAACACTTGTTCTTGGGAAAAGTATGCACCTGTCTTGGGTGCTAGTCTTCTAGGGTTTGTGAGCACCCTCTTGTGTGCTAGGTCTTTATGGTGGTGGAGGTCTTTCTCTTGAAGAATATAACAAAGGATTGGTTTGGTTTTCTTCCCTTGTTGAGAAGGGTTTTCCAGGATACTTCTTGTGTACTTGTGCATGGTGTTTCTTCTTGTGATATTGGTTGCTCCAATAAAGTGTCTATGGTTTAAGTAAAATGCTAAAATGGAATGAACTTCATACTTAAGCCTAGCTCATTGAAAAATCAACATGGTATCAGAGCATAGGTCTTGAAGAACCCATTGCACAAACATTAAAGCAGTTGTCCTCCCTCTTCTGCAATTCAATACGGCCATCTAGGGTTTCTGCAAAATTCGTACAGTCCTCTCTTGTTTGTCCTTTTCAGCACTTCACACTTGGACGTTCGAGCTGAAATTTGGATAGGAGGGTATAGACTCCTTCAACACACCTCCAGAATCTCCTAAAGTGAAATTTCGAGAATTTGTGATTTTTGGCCCTAGGGTTTCGCAAATTTCTGCAGATTTGTGGTTTTAGGGTTTCTGCGGCGCTTTGAAGAAGCCTTCAAGATTACATGTGTTCTTCTGACTTTCAAGGCTTATTGTTGGCAATCATAAGCCCAACAAAACCTAAATTTGCTAGCCTAACCTAGCCGTTAGGTTTTCTAGTCCAGTTAACAAAGGTTTGTGAAGAATCTAAAAATATGATGAACAAAACTATGATAGAAGATAATATTGATGGATCAAGCAACTTCAAGTTCCTGGAAGACAAGACTTTAGAGGAAGACTTATCATGGGTGATACAAAAAGGTTTACGAGAGACAGTTATCAATGAATGGAAGGAACATGACGTCAAGACAAGGAAACCAATCATCTACTCAAGCCCTTACATTGAAGGGCCATCTTCAAAATATCAAAGAAGATAAAAGGTGACACTGTGACTATCTTCTTCATAAAGATCTTAGAGGATAGAGATCAACCAGGTGCCATTGGAGAAATCATATAAGCATCCTTAGGTATGCACTTGTATATATTATTTGTATCATTGTCATGAGGGAAATTGCATGAGGAAGGAACCTTTGTTGAAGTCATGGATTTAGAGGGATCTTAGTACATTTAGAGGAACAACACGCTGGAAGTGAAGACTCTAGGTTTTATTTTTTTAATTATCATGCCTCTAACCTACATTTCTAAAGTTGCTACATTACAAATAGGTGTTGTAGTTGTGACAAGAATCCTTAAATTGTTTTGATCTTAGAGATGTACTCATTATTCTCCTTTAGGAGATATTCTTGTTTTGTTTCTTTTGGCTTTTTCTCTTGTTTTAGGCGCGTTAACAACAAAGGAAGATGGTTATACTTCAGACTTCATAGGGAGTCAAAACTATTCGAGAAGGAAGAAGAATGGAACCATCATTAAGGCAATCAATGTAATAATACATGATCATAATATTTTTATGATTTTGTGGGCAGAAGCATGCATGACACAATATATGAGTCCTTACCATATTTTGAAGAACATAAAGAAGCCTTCACAAGAGAAAAGGTCCAAGCTAGACCATTCAGGAAGAAAGGATACATTTATGAGATAACAGTCAATCTTCGAAGACATATCATATCTACATATCTGGTCAAAGACAAATTGAGTCTAGCAGAGATGTTTCTTTTGAAGAAGAGATAACCCTTCAAATATCCAGAGAATCTCATATGGAGATTGAAAGTGAGACAATACCTTCTCCCCCTTCAGCATTTCAAAGGGAGACAAACATTATTCCAGCTAATCCAGTTGCTCTAGTTGGTATGCCCAGAGATATTGCAGTAGGGCATAAATGGCCTACCTAGGCTCAACAAACTCTGCAGGAGGCAAAGGAACACACAAGCCCCTCAAGGCACATCCCGAGAAAGCAAAGAGATTTTTTGAGCTACTCTTCAGCCATGAGCCACATCATTGATTATGAGCCTTCTTGACATGGAGAAGCGATAGGTGAACAAGTATGGCAAGTTGCCATGACAAGAATAATATCAGTATACCTTAAACAAGGATGTATAAGATATTGTTCAGAGACCAGAAGGGAAGTCTGTGATGACTTCCAAGTGAATCTATAAGATCAAGCATGCAGCTGATGAAAGTGTCGAGAAATACAAAGTGAGATTTGTAGCTAGAGGATTCCCACAAATAGAGGGAGTTGCCTATGATGAGACACTTGATCCAGTAAGCCCTATACACTTCCATCCCTACTACCATCCATGAGTTGGAAACCACATCAGATGGATGGATTCTCGATGAGTTGGGTTTCAGCAAGAGTGTTGATGATCCAAACCTACATTATTACATTGTTGGTGACGAGAGGCTGATTTTGGTGACTTATTCAATAAGCCTTATTGTTGGATGCAAGCATGCATCAGCTTCTAACTTTGAGATAAAGGACCTTGGTATGATGCACTACTTCTTGGGACTAGAAGAGGACTGATGAGATTTTCCTAAGTCAAGGAATATATACAATGAGGATATTAAATAAGTTCAATATGACAGAATGAAAATCCATGCCTAAATCAATGGTGATGAATTTGAAGAAAATGAATGCTGATGATTCAGATGATATTGATCCATAACTGATTGGATCATTGATGTATCTGGTTAACACTAGACCTGATATATGATATGCAGTGAATGTACTTAGTCAACTCACGAGTCAGCTGAGACAAAACTCATTGGACAGCAGGGAAACATGTATTGAAATATCCATGAGGCACAGTTAGATATGGCCTGAGATATGCCTCCAGTGTAGACTTGAGTTTGCAGGTATATGCAGAATGGATAGAAATTATAGTGCACCGGAAGAGCACATCCAGATGTTGTTTTACCGTGAAGTTTTCCATGGTTTCCTGTTGCAGCAGGAAACAAAGCTATGTGGTCTTGAGTAGCACGAAAGCAGAGTATATAGTATTGAGTGTGCAAAGCTATGTGGCTTCACAAGCTCCTGATAAATTTAATTGATCATGAGATGGATCCTATTATTCATTGTGATAACCAGAGTTGTGTGAAGCTCTCTGAGAACCCAATGTTTCAAGATAAATCGAAACACGTTGAGATAAAATATCATTTTTAGAGACATGATGCAGAGGAAAAAAGTACACGTGCAGTACTTTGCTACACATGAACAGATTGCAAACATCTTCACCAAACTGCTTGCCAATATGAAGTTCAAGTACTTCCGTGAGAAACTGGTTTGGTGGAGAATACCTCTATAGCTTAGAGGGAGTGTTGATGACTACAACCAAGACGAATTTCTTCCATGTAAGACTTGGCCTGATGGAGAATGCCCCCCTAGATGAGAGGGAGTGTTGATGATTACTACTATGTGAGACATCCTCCAGAACATAGACCTGAGAGAGAGCCACTAAGTTGGGTGTGTGGTTCCTAGCTGAGACAGAACTGGAACGTTATGTTGGCCTCCTCTGTACAGAGAGTTGAGATGATACTCCAGATGATTCTCCTATGTAACATGTTATCAATCCAAGAGTCACTCCCAGACTGCAAATTAGAGTAATCTTGGTAACATAGAAATGCAAATGGATTAAAATAGTTTGAATAGGTTGATCAACAAGAGAAGAGTAAAAAGGAGGGCATCAGACTGCTGCAAATACATTCCATTGGGCATGGAGTCATAACATCCTACGGATCAAAGGAAATCAAGCTGCCTACCAGACAAAAGGCTTATGCAAAGATGGATAGAAGAATAGAAGGGAAACAAAGAGAAGAATAATCACATAATAGAGATCCTTTCTATAATATAGATTGAAGAGTGATTGAACAATAAACTGTGATTAACAAGCAATTACCACAAATCCTTTGCAACTCATGAATTCATTAACCAAAGGCAGCTTTTGATCTTCAAAATCTATAAATATTATTCAAGAAATATGACAAGATAGAATGATAACAAAGAACACAAATTCTGATAAGAAACTCACATGAATCTCTAATGGCAGAAATGCTAATTACAACAGGCCCTCAGGCTTACAATTGAGCAAATAAACTGCTCATCTAGCTCTCTCCCCTCTTAGATCATGAATCCAAACATTTTCCTCAAGAGATCTCCTTCATTAAATAGAAAATAACATCCAAATAACCTTAGGAGTTCGAATCCCATCTCCTTCATTGGATTCTAAGCCTTGGAGATAGCTGGCAACAATCAAAGAGACAAAAATCCAACAAACTGCTAATTTTCAGGAATTTGTTGGAAGTCGTTAATAAAATGTCTCCACCTCATTGAATGAGGCCTTTGTTGGAGCTAAATATTAGGTACAGGTGTCCCTTGACATCTAACTAATCCTTTAGAATCCATTCGAACCCTCCTTGACATGTGGCAACCTCCCAACAAGGTGAATATCAAAACCGTGACCACTACAAGAAATTAGGTAACGCCACTTCTATGTCTAATATCTCTCAAACCATAACACATTTTGAAAAACTGAGAGAGGTTTTTGTTATTTGGAATGTTATGAACAAAAACATCCTCAAGTTTTCAAAAATACCTTCTCAATTGTTCACTATCCAAGTTTTAAGTTAGTGACTCAAAACTGGTAAAATAACTCTGCACAATTCATTTTCTACCAGAATTTAGGTAGCGAATTTAGGTAGCGCCCGCCTGTGTGTCTGCATGTGATTGGGTAGCGCAAATATGTGAGTACTTTTGATGCTTGTACTTGGATATTAGGCATAACCCAATATAGTTTCAATTTTCCCCAAAATAAATAAAATATCCCATAACAATTGTATTCATTTGCCAAAATGAATAATGAAGGATTTATGCAACTTTGAGGCATAAACCAATCTTGTGCTAACATAACACAATGAGAAACCAGATATGTTGAGTTGGATGTGCCTGTGGCTAATCACATGTGAACATGTGAAATCCCATGATTTGGGTGCATCGTTTTGGGACAGAAATGAAATGATGTATTAGCCTCCTCTAAGCAGAGAGTTGAGATGATGAACTCCAGATGACTTGCCTGTGTAATGCAGTGAGAAAGAAGATCTATTGAGTTGGACGTGCCTGTGGATGAGCACAGGTGAACATGATCCTAGTGGTTGAGAACTAGTGAGTGTGGTTCTCCTGTAAGACGCAGTGAGATAGAGATATGGACATCCTTGTGGTTGAGCACAGATGGGTGTACCCCTAATCGTTGAGCACTAGTGGGTGTATGAGATCCCTTGCTACATTGTTCAAGAGTGAGACTTACCTGTAACCCTATTTGTAATGTAAAGGGTACAGGTCGGCCCCACCTGAATGTAAAATATAATTAATATGGTAATTATTAATTATATTATAAGTTATTGAGGTCGGCCTTGTTGTGCCAATAGACACTATTGTTGACNAGTAAAGGTAAATTCCCCATTGAGAAATCATATCACAAGTGTGAGTTTGGAAATTTCAGCAAACAATTGATCTTGGGAAAAGTGCTTACCTCTCTTGGTCGCTAGTCTTCTAGGGTTTGTGAGCACCCTCTTGTGTGCTAGGTATTTATGGTGGTGGAGGTCTTTCTCTTGAAGAATATAAGAAAGGATTGGTTGGGTTTTCTTCCGTTGTTGAGAAGGGCTTCCCAGGATACTTTGTGTGTACTTGTGCATGGTGTTTCTTCTTGTGATCTTGGTTGCTGCAACAAATTGTCTATGGTTTAAGTAAAATGGTAAAATGGAATGAACTTCATACTTAAGCCTAACTCATTTAAAAATCAACACT
>SNQJ01S0243442.1:0-13331 GCA_010110895.2 Picea sitchensis
AGGGTGATAAAAATGGTTGGATGATACCATTTAACAACCAATGTCACCAATTAGTTGATCCTCCAAGACTGCAAGTCAAATTTGACCACCTGAGAAAAAAATGGGCCCAATATGCACCATAATCAAAATCGTGTTGATATTTTACATCAATGAATCAAGCCTGTACACACATGCACTAAACCATACACAATATCGCCACTCAACTGCTACATAGGAGAGCAAGTAAGTTTACACTTCATTACCATGCCAATGACCTCCTTTAATTACATAGTTTACTCTTAGATTGGTTAGAATTATATGATCCACAAAACCATTCACATATGGTTCATGAGGCTTCATTAGCTTAAGTGATCCATCTTTCTATCAATAAATCAAAATGTTATTTGATTGGTGCTCCCGGTAAATGCAATATGGTTACAAATGAAGGGCCTATAAGAAATTGAATATGGTGCAAATCTTCAAATGGATTTGTGTCTTAACACCGAAGGATCACTCTAGATTTTCCAAAACTAGGGCACAATCCACATAATCTAGAAAATAAATCCAATCAGATCTAGAACAATCGAAGCAACTCCATGAGCTCAATCTAAAGGGAAGTAGACATCCAAGTCTTCCCAAAAATACACTGATTCTGGGAAGTTAATGTTGGGTTGTTATTCTCTTTGCAGTGAAAGTCTAGTCGAGGTGAATCAACTGACAGTGGAGGTTGAGGTAGATCGACATCAAGTCGAAGGTCAAGGAATTCAACCGTGTAAAGTCGAAGTCAAAGGTATCAATGAAAAGTCAACCGACAAGAGGTCAAAGTGCAGGCGTGAGACGACCGAATAGAGACTGAATGGAGGCCGACTAGTAGTCGATTGGTAAACCCGACTTCGAGTCGACTGTAATAGAATCCTGAGCTTTGCGGGATTTGTAGCCGATGATATGCATGGATCTGTAACTATTTTTGGGCACCAATCTTTAGGATTTTTCTTGTTGTAAAGACTATTAAGAGGCATGTTGTAAGACCATAAAGGATATTGTTGTTAGGTGATCATAGAATGCACTTTTTGAGGTTAATACATGTGTAAGTGTAGTTTGTTGGTCATGCATATGTAATCCAATTTGGCTACATGGTTGTTCTTACTTGTGCAAGAGGATATGATGTCAATTGTATCTATCTTAGGTGTGGACCAAGGTTAGACATGTAACCTTTTATTCTGAATGAATAAGACAACAAGAAAGCAGAATGCTCAAAGGTGTTAGTCCCTAAAGTTGCACTTGACTGTGAGAGGGAAAGCTAGGGCATCATCAGGTTATTGCAATAATATTTTAAAGGTTTTATGAATTGTTTTTTTTAAAGGATGGTTGAAAGTTGGTTCAAGGTTTCTATGTAAAAATGAAGTTCAGAATAAAACCAAGAGATATCCCACTGATTTGTTAAAGGGTAGCCACATAAATAGATCAGACAAAATAAGGAAAATTAAGAGAGGAAATATGGAAGTCTTCAATCTGTTAACCCCATATGGATTTATTATCTCAAAATGTAATTTAGAAACAAGAACATGTGCTTGTAAATCAAATCTTGACAATAACAATAACAATAAAATATTCACTGCATTAATTAAAACTAAGAAAACAACGCATTGCAATTGAAAAATGATCTCAAGAAAGAAAAGAAGAAGAACATGAAAGAATATAAAGTCTGACCATCAACATGCCTTTGCAATTAATTATCAAAGTAGAATAAATATGTCTTACAAAGAGTTCAAAACAGGTCCTTGAATATCCAACTTTTCGACCACTACTTCTCCTTCTATAGAGTTTATATAGAAACAATACATAATTATCAAGATCCAAAAGAAATGGATCTAAAAACCTCCTCATCTATATTTAGTTTCTTGTTTCAAATAATCAAGGAGAATATCAAATCTGATCTCCAAGTCGAATTGATGAGCTGGCTTGTCAACTGTTGTCCATGAGATTTTTTAGGAAAATAAATCTGGCAAATTCCCGAAAAATAGGGTCCAACAATCTCTTCGTATCTCTCAAAAGATGATAGTTGTGTAAAAACAAAGAGAGTTTTTAGTGAAGGGGAATGTTCCCAACAAAAACCTCTTTTGGTTTCAATGAATTCGTCTCTAGCTGTTCTGAAACCTCTCCCAAAATTATTGACTAAAACAGGAAATGATTTATTCTGAAATCTCAGAAAAATAGGCCTCAAAGATAAATTCGAATCTCTTAAAATGTGATAGTTGTTTAAAAACCGAGAGAGGTTTTTGTGAAGGGGAATGTTCCAAAAAAAAAAACGCTTTTGGTTTCAACGAGTTCATCTCCAGCTGTTTTGAAACCTCTCCCAAAATTACTGACTAAAAAAGGAAATTATTTATTGTGAAATCTCATAAAAATAGGCCTCAAAAATAAATTTGAATCTCTTAAAATGTGATAGACGTGTAAACACCGAGAGAGGTTTTTGTGAAGGGGCATGTTCCCAACAAAAACCTCTTTTGGTTTCAACAAATTCATCTCCAGTTGTTCTGAAACCTCTCTTGAGGATAAAGACTAAAACAGGTTAAAAAAAAACTGAGTATTTCCCGTAGCTTCTTAATATTGTCCTTTTCATTTCTAACTTTAACTTTAAACTATGGGAATTACTCTATAGGTGTAGGTTGGTTCATGTCTATAGCAGCCTGAAGTTTCCTTAATTTGATTTGGTATCTAGAATATAATCCGAAGCTATGAACTTCATCATCAGTACTATCTGAATCCTTGGCCTCTAGGAGATCTGGAATCTGATCTGAATCTGCAGAATGATAGTCTTTGTCATAAGAAACCCCGTCTGTACCTTTAAACACGGCTTCAACTTTTGATGATATAGTGGTTTCTCTTGTTATAGGTCTTGTAGAGTACTGATCAACTTGTTTTCCTTTTCCTTGTGTCTTCCCTAAGTTTTTTATTTTCTTTTTCATTCCTATGCAATGGATGTATCTCTGCCTGTTCTTTAATACTTGTTTTAGAATATTCATAATTGTTGTCTATGACTATAAGGTTCTCTTTTTTTATGGATGTATCAAACATAGCCTTAGAGTTTAACTTGAATTTGTTGACAACCCTAGTGGAGTTTCTCCTAGGGTATTTAGGCACAAGTGTAGGTTTCTTCCCCTATTTTTTTGCCTTTGGCACCTTTCTTAATGGTTGATTTATGTTTATTCTTGACCGTGGATTGAATTGGGTTAACATTATAATCTTCATCGTCATCCACTTCCATTTTTATTTATGTATCATGAAGCATATCAATATCTGCATCGGGTTTTGATTTCTTACCTCTACCGGTAGTAGCTTCTTCTTGGCCTTTACCTACAAGGGCATCAACAATGCTTTGCTGAGTTTGTTGGCCCTTGTTACCCTAGTTGCAAATGTTTCTTCTTTAATTGGGGATTCATTAACTGTACCACTTTGTTTCTGTATAGATGATCTCTTCCCTTTGGCCTTTTTAAATTTTCTTGGCGGTGAATCATTTCCTAAAGACTGGATTAGCCAATCCCAGTATCTTTTGACTGTTTAAAGAGGAGATGACCAATGTATTTATTAAACCTTGGTGAAAAAGACTGCCTTTAGTTGTAGCAGGATGAGACTGCACCCTCTTGAACATTTTAGATAAACTCTTAAGTAGGAAATAGGGTAAATTGAGAGGATAATCCCCATTAATGTGAATTAACAGTCTGATATGGTAAATATAAACCAGTGAAAACCTACCGTCACAAGTGATATACCTATGGATGATCATCAAAGCAGTATGTCAATCCTTCTTTACCCAACTATGTGGAATTCCCTTTTTTTAGTTAGGGTTTTGTTTTTCTATGATTAAGAACTGATTCACGAATTGCATAACCACATTCCCTTTCTTCCACCACCTTTCTCCGCCAATTGGCAATTTACAAGCTCTTGCAATTGAATGCTCAGTCACCATCATCAACAATTTCCCAATTACAACTTCAAAGCCATCAAAATTCTGTGCGAATATCATTGAGATCTGTTAATCGTGTCCCTGGAAGGTTGTAAGAAACTCAAATAAACCTGCATCTTTAAACCTCTACGCCATTTGGGGGTATGCTTCAAGTAATTATGTGCCCTCTGGTTCCAATCTAATAATCTGTCCACTCTTCTTTGGTGCCATGCTACTGATATAGTCTTGTAAGAAGATCTACGAAGGTTTGGAACTAAGATCTTTAAAACCTGTGACTGTTAGAAACAACAATCCCTTTTAATCAATCTCTGCACACAACATCCGATATATTATAATAACAGGTGATAATATCGTTTTAATGATATCGAGACATGCTTGATTTGATGCAGGTCAGGCTGGTACAACTTGATCCCCTGCATATGATGGTTACAACTGCAACATCAACTTGAGCAAAGATCGTGGAGAGCATGCAGATCCTCTAATCACGATTTGCACAATTATGATGTGATCAGGGTGAGTTGGCGCATGTAAAAACATGATTATCCTTGACATTGTAGGAATAACGCTATTCCTGTAGCACAATTCATGACTTGGCAAAAATTTTGAAAATTAAAAAATTAATAGACAAGTGATGTGACAGGATTCATCAAATCAAATCCTAAACCTTTAAAAACTTAAGAAAATCATTTTAAAGGTGCAAAAATTGCAAAACATGACAAATTAAACCAAGGGGTAAAAATTAAATTTCAGGCAACAAAGCATAAGTAGGGAGGATTAAGGATTAGGGACACTCTCTTAATCAAAAACAAAGTTAGAGACTAACAAAAGGAATGTTGGTTTTCTTGGTGAAGGGTTTCCAGGGTAAAATCTCGGTGTACTGTGTGATTTCTTGTTTTCATTTGCATTCTTGATTAAATTCTTCTTCTCTTCTACTAATATTAGTGTGGAGGTGTCCTGCATTTCTTGACATGTGGTATCAGAGCTTAGGTTTTCCATAACAAGTGAGTTATCAGAGCGGTGTAATGCTTTGGCGAGTATATCAGATCTTGATCTGCAAATCTTGAATATGATAACTAAACCCTAGGTACAGTAAGAGTTGTAAGTCATCAATTGTTTAACATATCGCAGTAAAGAATGGTGAGCAATTCCATAATAGAGATAGAAAGATTCAATGGCCATAATTTTGATCTTTGGAAGCTTAAAATGGAAGATCTTCTTGTGGTTCGAGAACAATGGACAACGGTTTGTCCAAGTACCGAGTCGACAGGCATGTGAATGGAAGAATGGAAGGAACTCAAAAGAAAAGAAAGAAGTACGATTCAGATTTTTCTTATAGATTCAGTGTTGTTGAATGTCTCGGGTGAAGATTCAACCAATAAATTGTGGGACAAGAAGCTTATACCAGTCGAAATATATAGTAAATAAGTCATTTCTCATAAAGAAACTGTATCTTCTGAGGATGAGTGATGGAAGTTCGATGACTGAGAATTTAAATGTGTTTAACATCGTGTGAAGACAGTTATCGTTTGCAGATATAAAGATCATTGATGAGGAGAAGTGTATCAACCTATTATGTTATTTTCCAGACTCCTTGGATAGCTTAGTCGTGGCTATTGGGAGTAATACAACCACACTAACACTAGAGGAAGTTGTCGCTTCTCTGTTGTCGAAACAAACAATAAGGAACAACATGAAAGGATTGACCAAAGATGCTCTGGTAGAGAGAGGTTGACCGGTAGACAGAGACAAAGGTAGATTCTCCAGTAGAAAGTTCAAGTCGAAGGGGTAGATCTAAATACCTGGTTCAGTTGGCTCTAAGATGCTAGAAATGCGGTAAAGTTGGGCACTATAAAAAGGACTATAAGTCAAAGGTAACAGAAGGCAGTGTCGAATCCGATGAGAAGAAGTCGACTGAGAGAAAAATGACCTCGGAAAAAGGAGGTAATGTGTACCTGGCATCAACTCGTACATAGTCAAATCAAGATGTTTAGTTGATCGACTCAGGAGCATCCTATCATATGACACCACATAAAGAATGGTTATGTGAATATGAACAATATGATGGGGGTGATGTGTTCTTAAGGGATGACTCGACAACCAGAATTGTCAAACGGGGAAGAGTCTGACTAACACTGTAGGATGGGAGGAAAAGAACCCTTCTAGGTGCGCTACATATTTCGGGTTTTCAAGAAACTTGATATCTGTCAAAAAGATGACTGATGCAGGCATGCATACTCTATTTCAGAAGGATTCTTGCAAGATGGTCAGAGGTGCAAAGGTCTTAATGAGAGGAGTTTGGATTGGTACCCTGTATAAGTTGTTAGGGAATGTCGACTCGATTGGATGCAACAAGAACGTTGCTCCTAAAATCTACTCGACTTGAATCGATGTCGACACAACTCAACTTGACTCGATGTCGACATAGCTCGAATCGACTTGAGACACCTCGACTCGACTCGAGCCAAGTTGATTCAAATCGAATTGAAAAGACATGATGAACTCGACCTGACCAGGTTATGGCATGAGAGGATGGGACACATTGGAGAAAAAGGACTTCGGGCTATGTAAAGAAAAAGTATGGTCGAAGGTTTTCCTTAATGTGGGCTAGAAGTCAACTTTTATATATGGAAAATAAAGTTGGGTGAGGTTCCTATTATCGCACGATTTGTACTTATTCCAAGGGAAAAGGTTAAAGGAAGGAAAATTAGCATAACAAGAGGTTAGCCTATCACTGTCACCTCAACAGGATACCTCTTTCTATTTATGGTTGATGGCCCACAGGAGACGTCCCCGCTGACCTAGGGGTTTGAGAAGGCAAAGGTTAAAGTGTTTATAAAAGTATCCCCTCTCACAAGTCACACTGATCAGAAAAGTCTCAAGTTTTTAACCAATGAAGTAATGAATTATTCAAATGTACCTGCCCAGAACAAAGCAACAAGAAAATATATCTTTTGCAAGCACAACTTGTTGTTAGTACTTCATAAAACCATGGAATTTATCAATAAAAGAAATAGTTGATATATGATGAAGCAAACAGATTTTTATAACAACAATGTTTATGAGATAATAGCTTCACAACAAATGCTTTGAAATGGCTTCACAATGACCAAGAATAATTACTCAATAACAACAAAGTACTAGCATTTGTCAAAAGCTCATTTGGCGGTGTATCAATCAACTTTTCAATTGATTTTAGGTGCTTTTAGTGTTGCAATGGATGGTTGTAGCCTACTTTTGTAACAACAACAAGCAGGTTAGTAGATTAGTCTATTCTAGGGTTAGGAATAGTTAGTAGAGAGCTTAAGGTAAAAGTTTTGAGGGTGGATTTCATCAATCACTCAAATGTAAGGCTTAAATCAATGCTTTTAGGGTAAATGGAGTCTCTTTTAGCAGTGAAAATCTTGAAGGAACAAATTGATAATAAGAGAGCTAGAGACAAGAAGGTCAATGACTGAAGTGTTGGTAGCCCAAGGCTTCAATCACTAGACCTTAAGGGGAAAATGGCCACTAGGAAGTAGGTAACCCTAGGCCCTAGCAGTTTTCCTCCTTCTTTAGCTCAAAGATAAAGTAAATGATGGATAGATGAAGTAAAAGGTGCTAGGGTGTTGCAATGGCAAGGCCCTTAGCAAAAACGCTTCAAGAAAATTGGTTTTCTAGCATAATCTAGTAGGTGAAAGTTATTAAGGCAAGAACAATAACATGTGCTTTAGCCTCCTAGGGTTTTGAGCCAACAATTTAATAATCTTAGAATAAATGCAAGATAAATACAACCATAACCATTCAATGAAGAAGAGTTGCAGAAAATTTACTTACATTCAACAAGAATCATCTACAAATAAGCCTAGTTGAACAGTTCCACCAAGAAAAATGCTAAAATACTCCAAAAATAGCCTCCTTCAAGAAGTGTGCACTACACTTCAGCCAAGAAACCCTAATTAGGGTGAAAATTTCAGTCACTTAAGTGTGAGTGAAAGATCATGAAAAATAAGAGTGATTTTTCCCTTATTTATACAGTTACAATGACTATAATTAAGTCAAAAAGGCCGACATGGCCATTTTACATGTAATATCCAACTTTTACATAAAAATGACAATTTAAACCCTAAATCAAGCAAAATATGTGATGTCATGCCCCGTTAGGGTGACATTAGGCATCTCTAGTGAAACATTGGTCTCCAGGAACAAAACGTTAGGACTCCCAAGGCCTCTGGATCAAGCCACATGTGCCACTTGGCACATAACTGCCTCCAAGGTGTCCATCAAACACTGGTGACGTCAAGGGTCATAGAGGTGATGTCATCACCCTTTCAAGGCCAACATCATAGTAGGAAGGAAAGACCCCCATGGGTCCAAGCCTACTAGGTTATCTCTGGTGGAACGTCCTCCTCTCTCTCTGGTGCAAGCCTCTGACCTATCTTTTCTCATGGCTGGGGTCTCAATATCCATCTGGTGGGATTTTAGCCCTATGGAGGTCCGAACTAATCATCTCCCCATGTGTACCTATCCATCGGGTGTGGCCTTGCAACAACAAAAAGTATGCCCTCCATGGGCTCATAAGTCACAGGGATCATAGCAATGTCAATCACATCTAATAATCAAGTTATATAAACATGTGCATAAAACCCCCTTTTCCTAGACAAGTGCTCAAAGACATTATGCTATTCTACAAGCCAGGTTTGGAGAGGATGTCAGGAGGTCCTACTGGGATAATTCTCATTGGACGTGGGATGTTTCTAGTTGAAGAAAAATCCAGGCCATGTAAGTGGATGAGGTGGTGTAGGGATGTTTGAGCAATCGGTGCAGTGATGATAGGGGAATGTATGACCTACCTATGGGTGCCTCTGAAGAGGGTGAGATGCACCTTGTCATGGATGCAAATGTTTCCAAGCCCATTCAATGCCTTTTAACTTTTTATATTATTTCTTTTTCTTTCAAGATAATAGTTAGGGGACACTGCCCTAGCATGGTGACCAGTGGTGACAATGTTACCCACAAGCATTTCACGGATATGAGAAGGTTGGCTCATGATGAGACCCCCTTTCTCTCGGCTATGCCGCCAAGAGTCACTGCCATGGAATGGTGACTAGATGAATGGTAGTGTCATACTGCTACATTCCCATGGACCTAATAGATTGGCTCATGATGAGACCCCCAATCCTCCAACTAGGTCTTGACTTTTTTTATTTTATGGGTCCCTATAGGCTGGCTCATGATGAGACCCCCTATCCTCCAACTAACAGTTTCTTGTTGAGAAGCCTTTTATTGCTTTCTCGGGGATCCCTGGGTGAAGCATCTGAAGGTTTTTTTTTTTTGGCTTTTGTCTTTTGCCAGCTACTTTTACCCTCTGGGCCTTTATCCCCTTCTTCCCACAAGGTAAGGCACAACCCTTTGCTAGATTGGCAAACCCAATGCCCGAACCAATGTAAGGGATGGATGAGAGGAAAAAAGATGAAAGTGATAAGTATGGTAAGAATGGACAATGACCTTTCATGAACCCACCCAGTAGCAACTCAAAACCTATGGGAACCAACTTGCTAGGGAATCCTATCATTCCCCCCAGGTGTGGATAAATGGAAAGGCATAAGTTCCAAGCACACGTCATAAGTAAAAATAATTAAATGCACATATTCAAATGTTTTGAGAATCAGAGTGACATATACCATGATACCCAAACTCATTACCTCATGGAGAAAGACCCACTATTGTTGAAGGACCAGGCCAATGGGATGGATGTTGTTGTTGCTGACAAGATGGAGGCGTTGAAGAAGAAAGATGGGACCTCCATCTCTAGACTCAAGTCAATATGGCTCAAGGTACTCCATGTCTAGGACATGTGGGCCTTGAGACATAATCTCCTTAGTTATCCCTACGGTAAGGGATAACAGTTCCCATCTGGAGCAACAAGGGAAAATGGGATTCTAGAACTGATGCATAGTGATTTGTTTGGCTTGGTTAAAGTGCCTTCACTTGGTGGATCATTGTACTATGTCTCCTTCACATATGATTTTTCTAGGAAGACATGGATATATTTCCTCAGGAAGAAATCAAAGGTTTTCGAGAAATTTAAAGAGTGTAAAGCTCTTGTGGAAAACCAGACAGAGAAGAGGATTAAAGTGTTGAGCACTGGAAATGGTGGTGAATTATATGGAAAGGAATTTGATCATTTATGTAGGCAATGTGGCATATCATGCCAAAATACCACACCATATACCCCACAACAAAATGGAGTTGTCGAGAGAATGAACAAAACGTTGATGGATAAGGCAAGGAGCATGCTCAGTGGTGTTGGGCTCGCACAAGAATTCTAGGAGGAGGTAGTCGAGACTGCAAGATATTTGGTAAATATGTCTCCTTCCTTGGTGCTAGTGGACACGACTCCAAATGAGGTATAGTTGGGTAAGAAGCCTTCGGTGGCACATCTCAGAGTGTTTGGATTTGATGCCATTGTGCATGTTCTGAAGGAAAAGAGGAGCAAGTTGGACAAGAAGGAAGTCAAATGTATCTTCATCGGATACAAAGAAGGGATAAAAGGATATAAGCTATGGGATCTTGCATCAAGGAGAATAGTGTACAATCGAGATGTGGTCTTTAGAGAAGTCGAAGGTAAATATGAGCCCGAGGAAGTTATTCAGACCGAGAATTATCCTGATACGGTACGGTTTGAACTGAGAAATGCCTAAGATGATTCAGATGAGTCGACTGAATCTAAGGAAGAGTTGGAACAATTGACTCTGGTGATAAGGAGGTCAGAAAGAATAAGAAAGCCAATTGAAAGGTATAGTCCACCCGACTTTCTGTTGGTTCCATGATATGATAGATTTCATGGCGTTAATTAGATCCTTTTTGGTCAAATATGTATATGTGTTATCCTATTTTGAAGAGCTTTTGTGCCAAATCTCTATGATTCACACCGGGTATGCATAATTCATGTTTTGTGATGATTTTGAGTATAAATCAACACGTTTTTTTATGATCCCAAGAAACTAATTCATGTTTTGTGTGTCACAAGGCAAAATCAAAGCTTGTTTTTGCATTCGGCACTCTATCCGGTACTCCATCCGACACTCAGTCCGATACTCCATCCAGCACTTCATCCGACACTTCGTCCTGCACAAAAACCATGGGAAATTTGGCAGTTAGCATATTGGCGACCTACGATGGGTGAATCAAAGACATGGGTTTTGCTTCTGCTTGTGGCCTCCAGCTACTGAGCTTATGACAACTCGATTTGGGTTATTATACTTGGCGTTTATTGGCTCACTTAGTTTCTAGAAGTCACCAGCGGTTAAAATGCATTTAATGTAATTTGTTTTTTTTAGAGGAGGTCGACCCTCCCATTGGTCGACCTCTCATCTTGTAAATCTATAAATACCACCTCACTGGTTAGACAAATAGTTAAGTGAGAAAATAGACAGTTCAAGTCTGTTTTGTTATTTTTCATACATTTTGCTAAAAACTGTGTAAAGACTGTGTTTTGGGTTTTAATGGTGAATTCATGTTGTTGAAGCTCGTGGTTCACCTTTGAAGAGTAGCCACGACTTGCTGGGGGGCCCACCAACAATCTGGGTGAATATTTAGTTAATATACTTATAGATTTGAGTAGTGTAATCATTATTTTGTCTATTTCTTGTACATGAGTTTTATTCTCTTTATTTTCTATATACATTTTTGTTTATGATTTATTTGTCTTAGTTTAGTTTTGCAGGTTATTATGGAGGCTAGTGTTAATATGCAATGATCTTTTAGTTAATAGGAAATGAAATTGCGAGTTCTTAGCTACTAACCATGTGTATAATTAGATGATAGCTAGATTTTTCATATGCTGGAATAGAGTTTAAAAACAGAGTTAAAACAAAGTTTATAGTTTATGGTTTCTTTGGCAAGCTTTGGTGGATGGATAGTGTTAGTTCTAGTTTCTAATTTTTAGTTTGCTTATCTAATTGCTACTTAAATTTGCTTATCTAGTTGTTGTGTAGTTTGTTTATTTAATTTCTTGTCATATGTTGTTTTAAGAGTATTTCTTCATTTGCAATTTAATTTGTTAAAATAGAATTATTTTAGTTTATTTCATGTAATTTCCTTTTCTAGATTTAGGTTGCAATTTTCATTCAAAGTTGATTATCAAGTTTAGTTTTGAATCTAAGTAGTGTGAATTTACTTATATTAGTATATAATGCATTTGAATTTTATAGAATAGTGTTTTTATATTGTTGATGATTAATGCATGATTGAATAATCACATGGATATGAAAGATAGTTGATGTTACTTCTATCATGGCTAAGTTCTCATTGGATTGCCTAATTCATACTTTTCACTTTGCTATCGAAGTCAATATTGAGTTTATCCCTCTTGAGTTATCATTAATTGTTAAGTGCCATTGTGATATCATAAGATACCAGAGACAGAACCATCAACACTACATTTGAGTTTTCTTGCTTTCATAGATTAGAAGATAGTTTCCTTGCTTTTGCAGGTTAGATAGTCTTCTTGCTTTGGTAGATTGAAGAATAGTTTTCTTATCATAGATTAGTTGTTATACTTTTATTATCATGATGCTTTCAATTTAGTAGATTAAGATTTCCTTTCGTAAATTAGAAGTAATTAGGAAGTTTAATTTAAGAATAGAGTTCACTTGCTTCTTAGCTTAATTAGTTGGTTATTGAGTAATCTTAATTAGTTTACTTGTTATAGAAGTTATCATAGGTTAGTTAGTTGTCTGCTTGCTTGCTTACTTGCTTTAATAGGGTAGTTGCTTGCTTTTCTATTTACTTGCTTTTATAGGATAGTTGCTTATTGAATTTAAATAGGTTAGTTAAAGTAGTTTGTTTTTGTTATTGCTTATTAGGTAGATAGTTTTCTTTTGCTTATTGTCATGATTAAAATAGTTTGTTTTAAGTAGGGTTTTCATTTGCTTTCTTAGGACTATCTATCGATCCTTTGCTTAAAGGTTACTTAGGGTACATAGTTTAAGTTTCTTAGTAGGGTTTGATCATTAGTAGTCTTTGCTTGAATAGATTAGTTCTCAGATAACCACTTCCTTAGTTAGACTATACTACCTCCAACCCTTCTACCTTGGCACATATAGTGCTACAACTCTAAGTTTACTTACCTCGGGTTGACAATTTAATTGAGGGTTTTTAGTGCATATAGAACACCCATCACTTATGTTCCGCATTTGTGCCAACTACCATCAACGATGAGCCCAAGTAGTTCAGTGAGGCAATCGACTTAGCAAAGGGTAAACTCTGGAAGGACGCCATGGTCAAAGAGATGGAATCCTTGTACAAGAATGAGACATGGGATTTAGTCAAGTTACCTAGTGGAAGAAAGCACGTCGGTAGCAAGTGGGTGTTCAAGAAGAAGATGAATGCCATGGGACAAGTT